>CAJNJA010012273.1:0-11274 GCA_905231915.1 Symbiodinium necroappetens | reverse complement strand
CTAAAACCCCTAAACTTCCCTAAATCCTAAACCCCAAACCCCTGAACCCCTAAACCCCTAAACCCTAAACCCCTAAGCTGTTCCGAAACCACGACGGCGGGTGATGCAACGTGCGCACTGATGCCGAGACCTGATGTCCGAAACGGGCAATGGGAGCTGGGAGTTAGGGTTTAGGGTTTGGGGTTTTGCAGATTATCACATCCAGCAGCCTGTTGCGGCTTGTAAAGTGTTGTCGCATGGCTTCAGTCAAGGTACTCGCATGTGCACACATGCTGCGAGGATTCGACTTGACGCTTCAATGGCTCAAGAAAAAACCAAGTGTGTGATCTAAATTCGCTTTGTGCCGCCATGGATGAGGCACCTAATGAGGGCCCAGGCCCTCCGAACTCAGGGCCGTTTGAATCACTCCCTGCTGCCTTTCAGCAGGTGATGAGCCCAAGTAGCGAGGCTGCGCGTGGTGCAGGAGATCGACCAGGTGAAGACCGAAGGCCAAACGGAGTGATCCGAGAGGTCAGAAGCATTCCTGCTACAGAGCCAGACTACGACCAAGCCCTTTCGGCTTCCGCACCCGGCGCGAATGGCGAAACCGGACAAGGAACGACGGGCACGGTTACGATGCCAAGCGTTGCTGGAAGACCTACTGGAAGCGGTGATGCTGAAGGTGGTGCGGGCAGCGTGGAGCAAAGTGAAGGTCGGCATGGGGGTCGCATGGGGAGGACTGGAACCGAGTTTTTCAATGTTACGGATCATGGGCGTCATGAGAGAAATGATCCGCCGCTTCTTCCCCATGCAAGACGGTCCGAATCAGCCAGGACAGAGGACGTGAGTGGTGGTATGATGTGGCCTTCGCCTTTTCCGTCGCCACCAGGATCTACAAGTAACGAAGATGTCCTACAGTCTGGGGCTGGAAATGTTTTTGCTCAGCAAGGAGCAGTGGCTATGAAGTGGTTATCCAGGTTGGGAGAATTTGTTCAACGGCGAGTTGCTCAGCAGAATCGGCCTGGTGAGCAGACCACAGTGGTTCAGGAGACAGTGTGGTCTCCAAGTCATGGAGATCGACGTGAGTCACAACCCTTATTTGATCGAACGCAGAGTCAGAGGCTGCGTGAGATGACATTGGCAACGCCACAGTTGTATGGTTCAATGCAGGCGGCGGGCACGGGATCGGACTCCTCGAGGTCGTATACCAAGGAGCAACTGGAGTCTGAGGTGAAGCGCCAGGTAGACCGGGCACTGGAGCAGCAGCGTGGCATGAGTGAAGAGAATGAGCGCCTGCGGCTGGAAGTTGAACGGCTTCGGGCTGTGGCTCTGGCTATGCCGTCAAGCAGTGGGATGGTTCAGCCTATACAAGCATCTACGTCTTCTTCTCGCGATCAGTTTATACAACAGCAAGCAGAACAGATTCAGGGAGCGCTCGAAGGTAATCTTGCAGGACTTCCTGGACACGGTCGTGAGCAAGGGGGTGAGGTTGTTGTTAACAATCGGGGCGTTGATCCTAGGGGCAATTCAGCTGGACTTTGGGAACATGACAAGGAACGAGGCAGTGATCGGGCTTCGGGCTTTTGTGGAGTATCTCAGGGAATTCCTTCTGGACTACCGGGACCAGGGTTTCGAGGTGATAGGGAAGGTGGAGCTCTACCTCATGATGCTAGTGTACTTGGAGGAATTCATGATGGACCTCAGGGGCAGGATGTTCGCGGAAGTGATGACTTTCGAGGACGTGGAGCGCTCGGAGGTAATCTTTCAGGACTTCCGGGACACGGTCGTGAGCAAGGGGGCTTTGTCAAGGCTAGGAGCCAGAGTCCGCAGAGATCGAATCTGGTTGGAGCAACAGAAAGGTTTGGTAGATCTGAGGGCAATGCAGATGAGGTGGTTCACGGTCGCTTTAGAACTGGTTTGCGTGAAGGTGATCCAGGAGGAAGTGATCGTAGAGATAACGTGCTCGGAGGTAATCTTGCAGGACTTCCGGGACACGGTCGTGAGCAAGGGGGTCGTGATTTATATAGTTTGCCGGGCATCTACAGTGGTCCATATGAGCAAAAGCCGGGCATCTACAGTGGTCCTCCCCCAGGTCTTTCTGCGGAACGTGTACCTGGTGCAATGCCAGGAACTCGAAGTTGCTGTTGCGCACTGGTACGACGATTCTACCAACCAGCCATAGCTGTATGGTTCAGTCAGAACTCTGCTGTACCACCGTGCAACATATGCTCGTGCCTTGGGGTATGTAGCGGCATGTCCCAATGTCTGAAGTACCGTCGTGAAAGCACTTGTTCAGGGTATGAACCAGTTACAAGCAGCTATGACCTTACAGCTTGGGATATCTGCTGGCAAACCAGAAGCAATTCGTCCTGGCACCACGGCTGCAGAACTTCCCAAGCTCGGCCGATGAGATGGCAGCGATCAACGTTGGTGACTGGATTCACGGCCTTAGCGGGCCAATGGGAGATCTCACTGATGGCAGTGCGCAGTGGTGGGGTCAGGTGTTGTCATCGTTAGAAGCCTACTACAAGGATTATGTGAACTCGTCAGCCGTGAAGAAGCTACAGCTGCGGGCTGATGACTACGCCAGCGCAATGTTGAGAGAAAGCAGGTGGCTACGTGTTGATAAGAGGGCGGCTTCAATGCTACTACAGTCCATCCCGGAGAATATCAGAGGCGAGGTCTTGGCTAATCGACTTCAGACAACTCTAGCTATTCTGGCGAGGATTTTGACAATCTACAGGCCAGGGTCGTCGGCAGAGAGACAGCAAGTGCTCAAAGCATTGGAACAGCCAGGAACAGCCGCTACCCCGATGGACTTGGTGGACTCGTTGCGGAAATGGGCGAGGTGGTTAAAACGAGCACAGGACTTGGGACTACAGGTTCCGGACCCGTCGATCCTTCTTCGGGGCATCGATCAGGCGGCGAAGACGCAGCTTGAACGGCATGGTGAAGTGACGTTTCGTTCTAACATGTTACGGTACAGCCTGGAACTGGATTCTACGCCAACTTTACCTTCGGTCGTGAAGTACCAGTCTCATCTGTTGGCTGAGTTTGAGCAGATAGCATACAGGGGGCGGTCTAGGCCGTCAAGTACCACAACGCCGACGGTGAAGGCGGTTGGAGCAGGAGAGGCTGGAAGCTCGAGCCCTCACAAGGGTCAGGGATCTCCGACTTCGTCATCTACTACCACTCAAAAACCTTGCAAGTTCTACGTGTCGGAGTCAGGGTGTCAGAGGGCCAATTGCAAGTTTGGACATGATTGGTCCAATATACCCAAGGAGGAGCGCAGCGAGCGTTGCAAGGGCTGTGGAGCTAAGGGCCACATGCGACGAGATTGCCCGGTGAAATCTGGAGCGAGTGAAGCAACACGTCGGGATGAAGGGGTCCACGGAGGACCTCAAGCCAAGGTGAAGAATATGCGGGGCACAGGTAACAAGAGAGACGATGGTACTATTCCCGTTGTTCCTCCACCACCGGCTCCGACATCGGCATCTATGGCCTCGACAGCAGCAGCCTCGTCGCTGGGAGCCTCCACAGATTCGTCGTCTTCCACTTCGGCACCTGCGGAAGGAACAAACGTACGTGATGTTGATGATTTCTTAAAGAATGCCACGCAGGTGTTGAAGATGATGGCCGAGCAACAGACGTCAACGAGGCCTGGGGCTTCTATGAAGATGCTAAAGAAGGCTATCAGGAACTACGAAGGGAAGATGGCTTTGGTGGACTCAGGAGCAACGCATCCGTTGCGCAAGGCGTCTGCTGGGGAATGGTTTTCTGCCGATGAGGTGGATGTGGTGGTGGCTGGTGATGGTGTTAAGCGAATGAGGCAGAACACGACTGGGACCTTGTTGATGGCACCGTCCTCGGAGCGAACTCAAACTATTCTTCCAGTTGGCAGTCTGGTGAGCATTCTGGGCTACGAGCTTGTGTGGAACAAGAAGAAGTGTGTTCTCCGAGCACCAAGTGGACAAGAACTGGCGCTGAAGGTGACTTCGGGGTGTCCAGAGCTCAGTGAAGCCACGGCGTTGGAGTTGATAGCAAAGCTGGAGCAAGAGAAGGTAGCCGACCTGGCGCGCAACACGGAACTCACCAAGCAGGCCATGATCAGGGCCCGTCAGGTTGAGATCGACCCATGTTGGGAGAAAAGTATGCGCGAATATGTTACACATGGACGGTTTGAGGATGGCTTCAATGCATTGGCGGCGGCACCATGGGCTACCAGTGAGTTGCGTGAAGACTTAGCCAGAGTAGTTGCGGACCTCCCGCAATCCGAGGCTGAGGCTTGGGGTTTGATGCAACAACTTGGGTTCAACCGGAGAATGAGGAAAAGGTTGATGAGTAAAGACTGGGTGGTCAAGTTGTGCAGCGGTCGAAGATCCTCAGTGGACAAGTTGTTCAAGGCGGTGGAGAGCAATGGCACGGTGGTTTTGGACATTGATGTACAGCGCTTCCCTCAGATGGATTTGCTTAAGGCGGGCACCGGAGTGATGATGTTGCTTCTGTGGGGTGCTGCTACTGGAAGAGTGGCCGGCATTGTGCAGGGCTTGCCTAAGAACAACGCCTTGGAGCATACGCTGCGGGCGGTGGCTTTGTATGAGGTTGCCAATGCAGGCCGTGCAGCTGTATGTCAGGAAGCAGATATCCCACTTGATGGAGTGGCTTTTTCATTGTGGGCTTCTTCGGAGTCGGAGGAAGATGAATCCTCGCTGGCATGGGCGTTTAAGTGGTTTCAGAGGTGGATTTCGGAGGCTCTTTTGGATTTGTGCCACTTTGAGCAGGGTGGTCTTGGGCACTCAAGGAGGCGTCCTACTACGATGGCTACCAACTTGGATGTTGCAGAGTTGAAGGGAATACAAGACACCAGAACCACGGAGGAAGATGTACGTGGAGGTTGGTCTGCCTGGGCACCGGTGTTGGTGCGCATATTGGCCCGGGGGTTGAAGAGATGGAAGTTGCGTCCTGGTTGGTATTCCCGTATGGTCAAGGCGTTAAGGGCTGTGGACAGACGGGCTTGGGAAAGACATTTGGCCAATGATCATGTACCCTATCGGCCAGATTGTTTGCAATGCATACACAACGCTACAGGGCGTCCTCACAGGAAGTGCTTGCACCGCGATTGCTATGTTTTGAGTGCAGATACTTTGGGGCCAGTAAGGGTGGCGGGGGTGAAGGGTGAGCGCTACGCGGTGGTGTTCACCTACCAGTTCCCGAAGCAGAAGATGATCCCAGAAGATCAACCTATCCCCGAAGTTGAACTAGATGGGTGGAGATTGGACGCCAGGCCAGATGAGGTGTGTCGTGCAGCAGAAGAAGGCGAAGTTCGTGATGAAGTTCCTCTAGAAGATGGTCAAGGTGTAATGCTTTCTCAGGAGGAGTTGGCCGAGCTAGCGGAGAATTTGTCCTATGATGACCGCTCGGAGTCAGAGGGAGAAGGGAAAGCACAAGGACCACCCAAGGCTAGGGCAGCGAAGAAGAAAGAGGTTTCAGAGGATTGGTGGGAGTTTCGCGAGTCTGCGGGCGTGTTGGTTCGGCATCATGTGTCGCCTCGTACCAGGTTGTTCCGTCCTACCTCATGGAATGGTTGCCCAATTTCCCCAACCACGCTGGACTATACCAGGGTGACCGAGGTGAAGTTTGTGAGCGGAGGGGTTGACACTGAGACTTCAGACTGGCATGGCATTCAATCAGGTTCGCGTGCTCTTGAACGACCGTGGACGGGTCGCACTACGTTTACTATATCGGCTGCTGAGGTGCCGGAGGATGAGGAGGAACTCAAGAAGGACGAAGAGGCTTGGGAAAAGCTCATTGGTGACCTCACTAAGCCTGTGGATATGGATACGATCTACCTGGTGTATCCTGTGAGAGCTCGTCGAGGCGGTGACGTTATGTTGGCAGTTCAAGAAGCGGTACTACGATTGAAGTTGTTGGGACTGCCTGTGGCAAGGCTCCATTCAGACAGAGGATCGGAGTTCTCTTCAAAGGGGCTGCGTAAGTGGCTGCTGGATCACGACATCTACCACACCCGTTCCGAAGCATTGGTGCCGCAAACTAATGGAGCGGCTGAGCGAGGTGTCAGATGGTTTAAGACAATGGCAAAGGTGCTGATGGCGGAGGCCAAGATCCCACAGAAATTCTGGACGTTGGCTATGCAGCACGCAGCCAACAGGCGGATCTATGAGAGGCTGGGACTCACAAAGCCAAGGCTATTACCATTTGGTTCCAAGGTTATGATACGTCGGAAGATCTTTGGCAACAACAAGAAGTACGATTTGACAGATCGTTGGGAGGAGGCGGTGTACTTGGGACTATCTGATACAATTAAGGGTGGTGCTATTGTTCTTCGTCCCAGTGGAGTCCTTTCGGAAACCTTGAACCTCAAGGATAACGTTGTTGATCCGCATGCAGTGTTGGCACAACCTGTTGCAGCTGAAGATGCAGATGAGGATACCATTGGTGTTGGGAAAGTGCCACTTGTCGAGCTTCCAGAACCAAACTACCGCATGTCGGGGAA
This sequence comes from Symbiodinium necroappetens, assembly GCA_905231915.1. Lineage (NCBI taxonomy): Eukaryota > Dinophyceae > Suessiales > Symbiodiniaceae > Symbiodinium > Symbiodinium necroappetens. Next base: position 4,781 of record CAJNJA010012273.1, on the reverse strand, counting down.
GCAACCTCCACCTCAGCTGTTGGTGTTAAAAGCGCGGGGTCCCTCGGGATGGACAATGAGGTCTTTGGTGCAACAACAAGAAGAAAGAGCTCTTCAGTACTGCCAGCAGGGCAAGTTTGATATTGAAACATGTGCTGAAGTTCTTTGTGATGTCCATTTGGGAACCAAGACGAGAAGAAAAACTCGTGGAGCGCATACGACGTCATTGGTCCTGGGAGGATATTCGCATGGAGGAATGCGTGGTGTTACTACGGCGACTACCAAGAGGCCTTGGCTCACAAGGTACCTGAATATGGTGTTGCGGAAGAGAACTACGGAAACGACCACATGTACGCCTATGTGGACGACCTTGGGTGTGTTTCGTGCGTCTGAGATTCCTCCCCATCGCGATCTTCGAAATATGCCAGGGATGTCAAACTTCGTCGTTGAGATTGGAAGTAAGGAGTTGAAAGGTTTGTGGTTGTCGGATGCACATGAAGTACAAGATGGCTGCGGAACACAAGGGGTGGACCTTCAGCGTGAACTTCCAGACGGTTCAATGGCAGGAGGAAGAGTTGTGGACATTAGGGATCAGGTTGCTGTGTTTGACCCGAAGAAGTTGCACTCTTATGTGGAGGATGAGGACGAGACAAGATGGATTTTGGTGGGTTTTACACCTTTGGGTATCAATGAGATGTCGCCACACCCAGCTGCGTTCCTCAAGCGCTGCGGGTTTCCCCTGGAAGGAACCGGGGTGACGTCCTATGATGTTGAAGACGAACCATTGGGGTATTGCAGTGCCGATGAGGAGGAAGCTTCAAGTGAAGAGGGCTCTGAGGAGGAAGAGATTGAATCCCAGGCTCGGGTTGTTCGGTGTGGACTACAGGAGGAGCAAGAAACTTCACCGCCTTCTACTGGATCCTCAAGGTATATGGAGATTTTACAACAAGCGTTTGAAAAATGCGCCGATGAGCTTGGAAGTCTTCAAGAAAGAACCTGGAGGAGAATTTTGAAGGTTTCTCCAGGGGATGCCAAGGATGTGGAGGTGGAAGAGCTTCTGCGGACTCTCAAGGGGCCCTTGGAGGTAGTTCATAATGTCAGCCTACCAGAGGTGCGCAAATATGTTGAGTTGTGGAAGGGAGCTATCATGAAAGAAGTCACCGCTTTGATGGATGCAGGAGCAGTGACTCGCTTGAGCCCAGAGCAGACCAGGGAACTCAAGAAGGCTGGGCTGGTGGTGCTGCCGGGAAAAGCAGTATTCACTGTCAAACCGCCCAATGACCCTGACGGCCCAGAGAGGTTCCGTCGTAAGTGCAGAGTTGTGGTATGTGGCAATTTCCTTCCGACTCAGGGTCAGAACGTTTACGCTTCGGGTACCTCGGCGGATACGCTACGGGTGGCGGTTGCTTTGGCGGTTAAGATGGGCTGGTGTATTGCAAGCACGGATGTTGCCAATGCTTTTACGCTGGCGCCTATGCCGAAGGACCTGATGTATGCCCTGACGCCTCCAACTATCGTGGTGTTGGCTGGAGCAGCATCTCCAGGCGAGACCTGGAAAATCTCCAGGGTTCTCTACGGACTACGTGAGGCACCCCGGCTTTGGGGCGACTTCCGCAATGCTCGCTTAGCTGGCGCAAGGATTGAGTATGAAGATGTGGTCATTGAGTTAGCTGCCACCACCACAGACGAGAATCTGTGGAGAGTTACCTTTAGTGGAGACGATACAGTACAAGGGCTGGTATTAGCCTACGTGGACGACTTCCTGATTTGCGGAGCTCGTGGCGTGGTGGAGGCGATCTACAAATGGCTCATTGCGGACTGGAAGTGCACGGAGCTTGAATGGGTCGAGGGTGGATCATTGAGGTTTTTAGGGATGGAACTTCGTGTGTGTGGAGAAGGAATACATCTTTCACAAGCCGGTTATGTACGTGATCTACTACGACAACACGGAATGGAGGAGGACACCCAGAGTGGTCTCACAGTGCCGTGCAACAGGGAGTGGCTTCAGGATGCGGAGTCGGATGAAGACACTCCCGCCCCAGAAGAGGCTACTATCAAGTTGGCACAGAAGGCTACGGGGGAGGTCTTGTGGTTGTCTACGCGCAGCAGGCCGGAGTTGGCCCACGCAGTGGGTTGCATGGCCTCGCACGCCCTACGGAGACCTTTGCGATCTTTGGAGATAGGAAAAAGAGTGATGAAGTACCTGGCTCGGACGGTCGAGTACGGCATCCTGTATCAGGAGGTTGATGATGATCCTCTTCTTACAGTTTATTCCGACGCCAGTTTTGCACCTGGTGGCGGGCGTTCGTTTGGTGCAACCATGGCTCAGATCTACGGAATGCCAGTGGCTTGGCGTGCTTCGAAACAACCGGTGATTACTTTGTCGGTTGCTGAGGCAGAGTTGTACGAGGGATGCTCCGCCGTACAACTCGGGTTGGGCATCAATGCTTTGCTCTCAGAACTGAACCTCTTCCCGGTCATGCATTTGAGGATTGATAATGCTGCTGCCCAAGGACTTGCTAGTGAAGCACCTGGCACGTGGAAGACAAGGCGCCTACGTATAAGGGCGCGGTTTTTGCGGCAAGAAGTCGCTGCGCAGCGACTGGTGATATCACATGTTAGTGGCAGTTTGCAGAAGGCTGATTTAGGAACCAAGGGGTTTGACCTTCCAAAGTTCAAGGCCTTGATGGATCTGTGGCAGATTATTCCTTGCGTGCAAAGGGAGGCTACAAATGCGGCTTTGAGGACTTTGAGGGTGACCAGCCAACGAGGGCTTCTACTCTTTGTGATGTTGTGTTTATGCCTGGTCCGGGGAGTTCAAGGGAAAGATGATTTACCTTTGGATGGTTCCATAGAGTTCTATGTGGTGGTGTTCATTTCCGTCGTGGCAGCCGTGGGAGCGTGGGAGTTTGCCAAGAAGAGTATAACGTGGGCTACGTCTTCATGGAGGGCAAGACAGAGAAGGATCCAGAGAACCGAGAGACTCAAGACCCGAACTCGTGATGCAGTTCAGGAGGAGCTTCGTCGTCGGGAGATTGAGATGAGTGAGGTGACTCAAGGTATCGCGAACCGAGCGCGACGTGCCTCTACAGCTCGGTCTTCAACAGGATGGACAAGCAGCAGGGACGCGGAGACCCAGACCGAGGCCGGTCCGGCTATGATCCCTGCTAGGTGTTTGTCAGCATATAAAGGACCCTTTTACATAACGGCCCACGGAGAGAAAGTCCACCTGTCGTCATACTGCCATGGACAGCGGAACGCCACCCGACCGTCGAGAAGACTCGATTTATGCGACTATTGCGATCGAGATCGGGGACGATATGTACTAGTCCCAGCAGATGATTGATAGGCTGCTTGTGTGATCTTCTAGAGGTGCTTCTCTAGACTTGCGTCAAGTGAAGAGGAGGAGTGCAGATTATCACATCCAGCAGCCTGTTGCGGCTTGTAAAGTGTTGTCGCATGGCTTCAGTCAAGGTACTCGCATGTGCACAGATGCTGCGAGGATTCGACTTGACGCTTCAATGGCTCAAGAAAAAACCAAGTGTGTGATCTAAATTCGCTTTGTGCCGCCACGGATGAGGCACCTAATGAGGGCCCAGGCCCTCCGAACTCAGGGCCGTTTGAATCACTCCCTGCTGCCTTTCAGCAGGTTTAGGGTTTAGGGTTTAGGGTTTACCTGAACCCCAAAGGTATGTAAAATAATAGCCTTTTAAGGGTCTTGGGCCATTGTTTTACCTACTTTTGGGGGTTTAGGTAGGGTTTAGGATTTAGGGGCAGGGCAGAAAACGGGTGAATCTGATTGACTTCCCTGTAGAGGCGCCAGCGGTGTTCGGCAGCAGGGGCAGGCGTTGCGCGCAGGCATGCTCGACCCAGAAGGCTCTCTAAGAACAGTCCCATGCCTACTGTAGCTGGGTTTAGGGTTTAGAGTTTAGGGTTTAGGGGTTTAGGGGTTTGGGGTTTAGGGTTGTCTAAGCTAAGCACCACTGAGGCCAGAGAGTGTATAAATGCATCTCGGCTTTTACCAGACTGGGAGTAGAGCCCGGATGGAAGCGCCGCAATGCAGGCCCAAACCTCGAAGCCCTATACGCATAGGCTCTAGAGTAGTTCCTTTTCGGGATTACCGTATAGGATGCTAAACATGAACCACAAAAAGGGAACTACCATGGAGCCTATGGGTATACCCAAAAGCCTCAACCTTGAAGTCTACACCTTATGCTACTCTGCTCATCTCATAAGTATTCTCAGGGTTTCATGGGCCAGCCACTTCCCCGGGCCTTCGGCCCGTTCGCAGTGATCATGAGACCGGCGAAGAGGCAGCCGATGAAGGGCTTGCCTACGGTACAGACTTGCCACGCGCTGTCTTTTGTTATTTATCGTTGTGGCCATAATCGGAAGTTTATTCCACGGTTGTTAGCAATATTGCAATTGTCCTGGACCCTGTTCTCGACAGTAGTAATAGTCAATACTAAAATTAACCGTAACCATGCTAATGGGAATAGCAATAGTACTAATATATGGGTAGTTCCTACAATTGAGTACGGCACCCTTATAAAAAAGGGACACTAAGAGGGACCCTAATCTAAGAAAACTACCCATATNNTATGACATTCCTGTGCCTTCTGCTCGCAGGCCATCGATGGTTGGCATGAGGATCTCTTTCCTGCTGCCACTGATGCTTGTAGCTTTGGCATGTCGGTTCCTACCTAATCTGGTACCCAACGCCAAGAGACGAGGAAGACTATGGTGATAACGGTGATGCTGAAAACGATGATAGCGAATGTGATGATGATGATGAAGATGAT
>CAJNJA010012272.1:0-12998 GCA_905231915.1 Symbiodinium necroappetens | reverse complement strand
CTGAACCTCTAAACCCCTAAACCCTCAACCCTCAACCCTAAACCCTTAAAGCCCCTAAACCCTAAAAGCCCCTAACCCCTAAACCCCCTTTAAAAAAAAAAGACCATTAAACCCCCGAACTTCAGCTCTGAGGCCCTAAACCCGTAGTTCTGTCAGTGCTGGACAGCTTAATTCCCCTCTGCTGGCAGACTTACAGGTTTAGGGTTTGGGGGTTTGTTGGTTTAGGGGTTTGGGATTTAGGGGTTCGGGGTTAGGGGTTTAGGGTTTAGGGTTCAGGGTTGATGATATAAAAATCCTGCACTGCCGTAAGCACCCTAAACTATGGGAATTATGGTATATTCCTTGTTGTGGGTAATGCAAGATTTATCTCATCAACCGTAGGTCCGCCAGCTCAGTACCCTTATGCCCGTTTTAATTTGGGGTCTCCTTACCTAAATGGAAGACTCGTACGAGTACCAGTACTACTCCTTATGGAATTCGCGAGAAAACTTCCTAGACAGTAGTCATCCGTGGTCGGAGAATCCACACTGCTGCATTGCCCTCAACTCAAACACTAAAGATCGCTAAACCCCCAAACTTCAAACCCCATGTTTCTAGAGTCGCGAAGTCCGCTAAGGGGCGCACCGCATTGGACAGGCCCACACCGTGCCCCTTGCCACGGATTCAAAGTTTCGAGTTAGGGGTTGGGCAGGTCGGGTTTCAGGTTTTTGATGGTTCAAATGTTTGCGGCTTAGGGCTTGATGGTTTGAGGGTTTTAGGCTTTGGGACCCTAGGCCCTAAATCTTGAACCCCCAAACCCGTAAAGGTGTTAGGGATAGGGTTTTTGGCATAAGGCTGTTGGTACAGGTGTTTTGGACAGGAGGGGTCGCCAGGGCCTGCGGAACCTCGCAACTAAGTGATGTACCTTGGGTTGCAAAGGTTAAGTTTGGGTATATTACCTGTGACACAGACCCTACAAAATAGTGATTATGACCCGTAATTGGAGGGTAGAACCCTTAAGACGGTAGGTTTTCGGATCCTCAGGTGCGCCCCTAAACCCTGAAACCCTAAACCCCATGGATCCCTTACAACCTTAAACCCTAAACCCCCTTGCAGGAACCCTGAAAGCCTGCGTTGGAGCCCACATCTCCTGACCCGCAACAGGATCCGCCACCCGGCAAAACCCTTAACCCCAAGCCCCCAAAACCCCTAAACCCCTAAGCCCGGTTCAGGGCTTTCGCGGCTTTTGGGCTCTTTGAGGCCTCCAGTCCCGTCCTCCGAAGCCCCAAGAAAGCACGGAAGTTTTTGACTAGGTTCCCCAGTAGCACCCTTTTGCCCTTTTTATTTGGGGGTCTCCTCATTAAAGCCGAATATTAGGAAAAAGGGTGCCCTTATTTTTAAGGTTTTAAGGGTTACTGGGGAACCTAGTGTTCGAAGCCCTGAAAGTCTGTGGCTTAGGGCTTTAGGGGGTTTAGGGGTTCGGGTTTAGGGCCCAGGGTTTAGGGCTTTAGGGGTTTAAGGTTTTGGGTGTAAGACAGCCAAATCTGTAATCTTCAAAAATCCTTTAATCTAGGAATAGACTTTAAACTGTAGTAGGACGACTATCAGGCCACGGAATATGATTTCACGTCCTGCGGCTCCAACTACCTACTGAACGAAGCGGCCATAACCTGTTATTTTGTCGTGTTTAGGGCTACATTGAAGCCCTTTACACAACCACTGAAAAGTTAGGAGAACCCTCATGATTCTATCCAGTGAAGCCGTAAATGCACCCACCCAGCTAGCGCTTGACAGGGTAGCAAACCCGAAAAAACTAAGAAACCCGAAACCCTAAACCCTAAACCCAGCCCCAACCCTTTTCACTAAACTCCAAAACCCTAAAGTTTAGGGGTCTAGGATTTAGGGTTCTAAAATCCGAAACCCTTATAAAACAACCCTAAACCCTAAACCCTAAACCCTAATCATGCCCAGGCTGGTTCATCGAATAACTACCGAAGGCCGCTTGGAGTCATTCGAGTCTCGGGCTTGGGGGTTTTTAGGGCTTAGGGGCTTATAGGGTTTAGGGCTTAAGGGGTTTAGGGCAAAAGGGTTTTAGGGTTTAGGGTTTAAAGGTTTTGGGGTTTAGGGCTACATTTCTAGGGTGTTTAGACTTTGGTAGTAGGGTTTGGGGCCAGTTTGGGGCCTGAGGGTTTAAGGGATTTGGTTTTAGTGATTTAGGGTCTAGTAGCTACCGGGGAGTCAGAACTCCTGGGGCTAGGTATATAGGGGTTAGGGTTTAGGGTTTAGGGTTTAGGGTATATAGGGTCCTGAAATGAAGGGGCTAGACACATTGTGTACCATTCGGGGTTGATAGGGGCCGTAGGCCAGAAGTAACGATAGAAGGTCGGAACAACAAGTGCTAGCATCGATTAGCAGCCCTTATGTGCTTAAATTCTATCTACACCAAAACCCTATTATTGCAATTACCAACGCCCCTAGACACTTATAATGCTGAAGATAGCACCTGTGACCCCAAACCCTACCAAATGGTAGGCTATGACCCCTGAAGTAGAGGCTACTGGTAGGACCCTTAAAACGGTAGGTTTCTAAAGCCCCCCAAAAATCCCGAAAGCCCTAAACCCTAAAACCCTAAACCTTTTCGAGGAACCCTTATAGGAATCCTTCAAGGAGCCGTTGCAGAACCTTACAATGCTCATGATAGTCACTTTTGGAGGAACCCCCTGTAGAACCCCAGAAAGGAACCCCCTGGGGTTTCCCATTCCTAAACCCTGAACCCCAAGCCCTAAACCTCAACCAGACGAAACCTTTATAGAGAATATACTCCAGAGTTACGGGGTCGCGACCGACTTTTGTAGGATTTGGGGATACAGGTAAACCCTAAGCCTTGAGCCCTAAATGCCTGAACCCTAAACCCTGAGCCCAAAACCCTAAACCCTAAACCCCTAAACCCCTATACCCCAAAACCCTGAGCCCAAAACCCTAAACCCTAAACCCCTAAACCCTATACCCCTAAACCCTGAGCCCAAAACCCTAAACCGAACCCCTGAACCCTTAACCCCTAAACCCTGAGCCCAAAAACCCTAAACCGAACCCTAAATCCCTAAACCCTTAACCCCTAAATTCCTAAACCCCTGAACCCCTAGACCCCAAACCCTATACCCCAAAACCCTAAACCCTGAACCCTGGGTTCGGAGGTGTGGGGAATTCGAAGACCGGGTCCTTTAGGATTTAGGACTTCGAGTTTTAGGGTCCTGGGCTTAGGGTTTAGGGCTTAGGGTTTAGGGTTGCGGGTTTAGGGTTTAGGGTTTAGGGTTTAAGGTCCTGGGCTTAGGGTTTAGGATTTAGGACTTCGAGTTTTAGGCCTCTTGGGGGGATCCTCCGGCTGCGGCTTCCTTTAAGGGAGCTCCAATGGAATTTGGGGTTTAGGGTGTAGGGCTTCGGGCTTTTTTAGGGCTTTGGGTTTAGGGTTTAGGGTGTAGGGCCTTTAGGGCTTTTAGGGCTTAGGGTTTAGGGTTTAGGGTGGCTGTAGGGGTGTAGGGTTTATAGGGTTTAGGGCTTTAGGGTTCAGGGCTTTCGGGTTTAACAACCCACCGTAGACCCTTTATAGGAACCTTGCACCCTAAACCCTAAATCCCCAAACTTTGAACCCTAAACCCTAAATCATAAACCCCTAAACCCTATAGATCCTTTATAGGAGCCCTTAAGGGGGCCCCCTAACTTGCTGGGCCCCTGTGGGTTTAGGTATTAGGGTTGGCTTATGTTGGTTTTAGGGTTCCTTCAAAGGGTTCCACAAGGGTTGTTTTGAAGGGTTCCTATAAAAGTTCCTTGAAAGGGTTTAGGGTTTTAGGGTTTAGGGTTTTCAGGGGGTTTAGGGGCTTTGGTTAGGAGCCGAAAACCTGGCGTGTTCAGGGCTCCAGCCTCTAATTAGGGGGGTCATAACCTACTTTTTTGTAGGGTTTGGGGTCACAGGCAGCGCTTGAGGGATTTAAGTTTCAGGGTGTACCCAGAGAGCCCAATACCCCTTAATTAAGGAATATGCCTTAAATCTTAAGATTAAGGTATTAAGGGGTATTGGGCTCTCAGGGTGTATTGCTTGAATCCTTACAGTGTGATTCGATGGCGACAGGAACCGGAAGGCAGATACCCCAGGTGCTAAGCCCCCTTAAACTCTAAGCTCGCCTGCCGGCTGGGCAAAACAAACACACCTGTGAATCCAAAAAGCCTACCGTTTTAAGGGTTATACCCTCGGTTTAAGGGGTCATAACCTACTATTTTGTAGGGTTTTGGGGTTACAGGTATGGTTTGAGGAGATCGGAATCAGTTGTCTCACATGGAGGCAGTCACAGGGGCATCGACGCTGAATCGTAGAAGAGCGCCAAAGTGTGAGGCCGTCTTGAATGCCAGCTCCCATGCGCGACGCCATAAGCCCATGGGTGGCGGACCTTACCCCTCAAGCTCTTAAAGCCTCGAATCAAATCTCGTGCTTAGGGTTTAGGTCTTAACGGGTTTAGGGTTCAGCCCTAAACCCTAAACCCCTAAACCCTAAACCAGGGGTTTCGGGTTTAGGGGTTTTTAGTTTAGGATCTACGGAGCAGCTGCGCAGGCTCCTGCGAAGAGCGTTTGGCCATGATCTTGGCTGGCAAGCAACTCGGACAGAATACGGTTTAGGGTTTAGGGTTTAAGGGTTTAAGGTTTTGGGTTTAGGGTTTAGGGTTTAAGGGTTTAGGGTTTCGGGTTTAGGCCTGCAACAGCTCTCGAGAAGAATTCTTTCGGGTTCCTATATGCCTGTGACCCCAAACCCCACAAAATTGTAGATTATGACCCCTTAATTAGAGGGTAGAGCCCTAAAAAGGGTTGGGTTTTGGAAAGGGCCTTCAAGGTTCGACAGTCCAGTGAGTTGCAACGATCGGCGCCCGATACCCGTGCACCCGAAGCACAGGAAGGCTCTCTGTTTCGCCGGAAGACGCATGGACAGAACCCTAAACCCCTAAGCCTTAAACCCTCAACCCTAAACCCCCCTAAACCCTAAACCCGTAAACCCTTAAACCCTAAACCCTAATCCCCTAAACCCCCCAAACTCTAAACCCCTAAACCCACCTAAACCCTAAACCCTTAAACCCGAAACCCCAAACCCTAAACCCCTAAACCCACCTAAACCCTAAACCCTTCGGACAGGCTGTGGGTTTAGAGTCTGGAGCTTCACATGTCTATAGGGTTCCTTCAATTTGGTTTCTAAACCCTAGGGTTCTAGGAGGGGTTTGGGGCTTTGGGTTGAGAGTGTATGGCTTTCCGGGTTCTGGGCTATAGTGAAAGCTACTTAATGCATTCCGTAGAGTGCATGTGTGGTTTAGGGTTTAGGGTCTGTGTGTATGCGTATGCATGTGCGTAAGTGACAGGCGCGCCACAGAGGAGACAGCGATGCAGAAACTGCATGCACTGTGTTGCGAAAAGCTGACAAATTGAAGGTCCCTTGAACTCCTTGGAGCATCCGTGGACATAGTAGGACTGCTTTACAGCATGTTAGTAGATCACCCAAACTATGCACTTAATCTCTTAAAGTAGCCCTAAGCATACTACACAATAGGTGGCGATGACCGCCTAGTTAATTACATGCCCTAGAAAGCATCAGGCCCTAAACCCTAAACCCTAACTACTACCTGTGACCCCAAACCCTACAAAATAGTAGGTTATGACCCCTTAAATAGAGGGTATAACCCTTAAAACGGTAGGTTTTTGGATTCACAGGGAGAGCCACAGGTTACGGCGTCATGAATCTAGAAGCAAATGTTCAGGCCTTTCAACCAGGTAAAGGATCGAAGTGTCATCTCAAACCCTAAAGCCTGAAACTTAAACCCCAAACCACTATACATAGTTTCAAAAAGGCACCCTTAAACCCCACACCCTAAGCCTAAATCCCAAATCCTAAACCGAACCTGTGACACCAAACCTCACAAAATGGTAGGTCATCGCCCCTTCATTAGAGGGCAGAACCCTCAACACGGAGAGTGCCTGGATCCGCAGGTAAGCCCCCAAACCCTAAAACCCTAAACCACTATAGATGCCTGATAGGAACCCTTGGAGGAACCAGAACCCCAGATAGACCCCAAAACCTCAAGAACCCTACACCCTAAGCCCGAAATCCGAAAGGCTAGGAGCCTGAGCCCACTCCACGCCCCCGCCATCCAGGAAAGCCATGGCCGAAGCCGTTCTCTCAGATACAGGCCCGGATAGCCCAGACACGGTTTAGGGTTTAGGGTTCCAATATCACTGTATTACGAATATACTTTATAAACTATAGTAGGGTCCCTAATATGATTTAAAGTATATTCCTGAAATTCAGGGATATTGGAGTCTCTGGGATTGTCCTTCAAAGGGAATTTTTAAAGCACCTATCAGGGTGCGATAAGATATTTATAGAGGTTCTTGTACGGGTCGATTAGGGTTCAGGGTGTGGGAATCATACATGGGCCTTACCGATTCGAATGGGTTGCGTTTAAAATGTTACTATAAAGGACATCAAAAGGAGTAGTATAGGGGCCTTTATGATGAGAATACGGTTTTGGTGCATTTCATAAGGGGTATTATGGTACAAACTCAAGCTTGATTTATCCGCTTCGCTACATGGTTGTAGGAAAGCTTCGCGCTAAACCCTAAACCCTTCATATGGTCTCGTAGCGTTTTCGAAACATTAAGGCTTTTGGGACTTAGGCTTAGGGTTGTTTAGGGTTTAGGCTTTAGGGCTTTAGGCCTTTAGGGTAGTGTTTTTGAAAAAATTTTTTGTAAAAAACAGCTCTGGGAACTCGGGTTGGGAGTGAGGGCGAATGGCTTAAGGCCCTGAAGTTGTAGGCTCGTAGGCTCTGGGACAGAAGTTCAGCGTTTCGGAGCCCTAAAGCCCCAAAGCCCTAAACCCTAAAACCCTAAACCCTTGAACCCTAAAGCCCTAAACCCTAAACCCCCAAAACAGAAGCTGTCATGCTCGAGTTTCCTTGGCCCGAACTCCAAACCGGAAGCCCCCAAACTTCAATATGACAAACCCTGTATGAACAACCCTAAACCCTATGTAGGGTTTAGGGCTTTAGGGTTTAAGGGTTTAAGGGCTTGAGGGCTTTAGGGTTTAGGGGTTTAGAGTTTAGGGGTTTGGGGGTTAACTACGTCTCACATAAAACCCTTATAGGAACCGTGAAAAGAACCCGCAGAAAGGCTTCCTGCCACCTACTACAACCTGCGTTCTGTAGGCTGGTACTGTCACAAACCCGAATACGGGTTTAGGGTTCAGGGGTAGTAATTGCGTCGATAAACCCAACTAAACAAAACGCTTGGGCACTTCCTCACCTTATGGGTTTAAGGTCTAGGGCTTACATGCCTTTTGCACGCGAAAGGTACGATGCCTGCGCCCCAAAGCCGGCTTTTGACCTTTGTGCCATCGTATGGAAACCCTATAGAAACCCTTATAGATCCCTTTAAAGTAACCCTAAAGGGGACCCTAATTTAGACAACGACCCATATTCCAGACTCGAGCAGTCTTGGCGTCCCTGTCGGCTCAGTGGTCCCTTCTATTAGGGCTTAGGGTTTAGGATTTAGGGTTTAGGGTTTAGGGTTGGGATTTAGGGTTTAGGGTTTAGGATTTAGGGTTCAGGGTTTAGGGTTTAGGGATCAGAAATTGAGTTTGAAAGGCCAGGGAGGTTCGCGCCTAACCAGGTCTGGCAATAAAGCAGCAGCAAAAAAAGAGTATGAGCATGAACCCTAAAACCCTGAACCCTAGAATTGTCGTATGGATGTAGAGAGGTCCCTCGGCTAGTTCTGGAGGCTTAGAGTTTAGGGCTTAGGATTTAGGGTTTAGGGTGTATGGAGAACCATATGTCACAAAGTGATTCTTGGTGTTACCCATCATGGCGTAGTAAAGAAAGTCGCAAAACCTTGATCTGAGTTGTTCGGGCCTCTCTCCTCGTGTGTGCTCTTACATGACACAGCACTATACATTATACAGTATACATGTACAGAGCTTCAGGATTTCGGGTGGTTTAGGGTCTTGGGTCCAGGATACAGGATTGGCACCATTTAGGGTTTGGAAATTAAGGGCGAGGGTGAGCGCTAAGGGGTTGCCATATTTTGCCGTGGACTACCTATGTCATGGCTAGGGTGGTCTAAATGGGGAAGTAGGGCCACCAAATCTAAGAGCCTAAACCCTAAACCCTAAACCCAAAGAAGAGCTTGTTTTCCAGTGGTGTGTCTACATAGGACTCCGACTTGAAAACTTTGGTTTAGGGTTTAGGGTTTTCTTCTGGGGAGGCTAGTAGTCGTAATGTAGTACGCCTGAAAACAAAGCTTACAGGAACCCCAAACCCACCAAAGCAGTCTACCCTAAATCGGAAGGTTCATGTCTTCACAGGTTGAGGTACATCTCAACCTTAAACCCAGAACCCAAAAAACCCTAAACCCCAAAACCCTAAGCCCCAGACCTCAAGACCCTGAACCCCCACAAGGTACATGTCCCTCTCCCCTAAACCCTAAACCCATCCCCGAAGCGTCCAGCCCATGAAGGCGAACAGAAATCCGTGACGAAGGCGCGGAGGGGACTGCCTAATGTAGACCCCGAGGACTTAGTGTTTAGGGTTTGGGGTTTAGGGTTTGGGGTTTAGGCTTTATCATTTAGGGTTCAAGGGTTCAGGGTTTTAGGGCTTTAGGGCTTTAGAGTTTAGGGGTTTGGGGTTAAACCCTAAACCCTAAACCCTAAACCCTAACCCTAAATCGGGCTTTAGGTTTGGGCTTTAGGGTGTGGGGTCGCTTCCTAAACCCCGGGTGCCTCTAAACGGATGAGAATTCGCAATCGGAGGCGTAGGGCCCTTAAACTAAACCAGTGGTCTGCAGTTGAGAGTTTGCTGGTTTTCGGCCTTTTTTGGGAACACGGGCTTCCCAGGATTATTGAAGAGTGTTTTTTTCTCCCAGGGTTCTTTTTGAAGGTTGTAAGGAAGTCTGGGAGAGTGTGGAGATCAGATATTTCTGGGCTTAGGGGTTGAGGGCTTACCTGTGACCCCAAACCCTACAAAATAGCAGGTTGTGGCACCTTATATTAGGTAAGGGGAGTAGAACCCCTTTTCGGTTGGTTTTTTGAATCCTCAGGTAAACCCTAGCGCTGTAGACCCTAAACCCTTTCAAGAAACCCTTATAGGAACCTTTCAAGGAGCCCTGGGTGGTTTGGTGTGTGCAATGCCAAGGAGTTCTGAGCTGATTGAGACACAGAGAGAGAGAGAGAGAGAGAGAGAGAGAGAGAGAGTGCTCAAAGACCACCCAGAGACTCCAAAACATCTTAAGTAAGCCCTAAACCCTAAACCCTGGACGCTAAGCCCTAAGCCGTCTTAAGGTATCGAGAGATGCTGGTTACATGTTAAGGTATATTCCTGGATGATGAGGTGAAGACAACTTGGAAACTCCCAAAACATACCTCAAACTACTTAGAGATGTTTATGAATTAGCGTTTAAGACATCTTCCGTGATTATGAGATGCCTAAACCTCATCCCTCAACCCTAACCCCTAAACCCCAAACCCTAAAATTCGGGGATGGGAACGTGAGGACCTTGCCAGCATGTCCGACGCGGAGCTTCGACAGCTTTTCTGCCTGACCCGCGGCTTATAGGGTGGCTTGGGGTTAAAGGTTTAGGGATGAGGGTTTAGGGTTTTGAATTTTGAGTTTAAGATTAGGGTTGAAGGATTAGGAAGACACAGGACATTAATTACCGTTTCTGGTAGTCATTCCACAGAGACTAGGTGTTCTTTGGTTTAGGTTCAAGTGTCTCGGCTCATGTGGAAAGCGTCCATACTGTTATGAGGTTTCGTGAGTTTACTTCATAAGTCAAAAACCAGAAGCCTAAGCCCTAAAACCCTAAACCCCAAGCCCCAAATCCCAATAGATCCCTCATAGAATCCACTAAAAGAGCCCTTTAATGAAGGTAACCTTACTTACCAAGTCTACGATCCTCCAAGAAGGGCTTGAGCCCGAACTAAACCCTAAACCTTAAAGCAGACGGTTTAGGGTTTAGGGTTTAGGGTTTAGGGCTCATCTCAAAGCCCTCAGTCCAAATCCGAAAGCCCCCCGAACCCTAAGCCCGAGACCCTATAACCCACCTCAACCCGACGCCGTAGACCCTGATCCCTAAACCCTAAGCCCTAAACCCGAAACGTCAAATCTTGAACCTTAGGGTTTACCCAAACCCTACAAAATAGTAGGCTATGACCCCTAAATTATAGGGTAGAACCCTTAAAACGATAGGTTTTTGGATCCCCAAGTAAGCCCCTAACCCCCAAACCCTAAACTTTATAGATCCCTTATAGTAGCCCTTAAAGGAACCCTTAAAACGGTAGGCCTTTGGAGATCCCCTGGTGGCGTTTCGGGTCTTGGGGAACCCGATAAAAACCTGCCTGTAGCCTCAAACCCTGCGAAATTGTCGGATGTGAACCCCTTCCTTCATTTGGGTCATAGGATTCCTTGAAAGGGTTTCTAGAGGGTTTTTATAAGGGTAGTATATGGGTAGTTCTCTAGCTTAGGGTTCCGTTTAGGGTCCTTTTTATAAGGGTGCCGTAGTATCTGGGGGACCTAAACGGGACACTAAGTTAGAGAACTACCCATTTCAGGGTAGAGTCGGTTTGGGATCCACAGGTAAAATCTAGGACATTTTCAGGTGGGTAGTTACCGTTATAGGAGCCCTATAGAACGTCCATATACCTTATAGAAGCCTGATACAAGCGCTATATACCCTAAACTCCCCACCTGTAGTTTCCTTTAAAAACCCTAAACCCCTAAACCCCTAAACCCTAAGCCCCTAAACCCTAAGCCCCTAAACCCTAAACCCCTAACCCCTCAACCCCTAAACCCTAAACCCCTAAACCCTAAGACCCCATGGCTTGAAAATCTAGCGGCGACCTCATTGCTCTCCCACAAGTCGGAGCATCCATGTGCCATCCGGACAAAGTCAGAGCTTGGCTGCTTTCGGTTTAGGGTTTGGGGTTTAGGGTTTAGGGTAGGGTTTAGGGTTTAGGGTTTAGGGTTGAGGGTAGGGTTTAGGGTTTAGGGTTTAGGGTTGAGGGTGGGGTTTAGGGTTTAGGGTTTAGGTTTGAAGGCTTGCAAGGAGGGGGGGTCCTAGATTCCTCTAAGGGGTCTAAACGGGATCTGTAGGGTTCTGGGTTTGGGGGTGGTTTGCAAGGTGGGCAGTTCTCTCAGTTAGAGTCCCCTTTGTAGGTCCCCCCAAAAAATGGACGACACACCTATTAAAGGGGACGCCAACAGTGACCCTAATTTGGAGAACTACCGAGGTAGTTCATGGGGCTCTTAGAGGCTTTGGGGTTTAAAAGTAATGCTTGGGGCTTTTTGGGGTTTAGGGTTTAGGGTTTCGGGGTAATGCTTGGGGCTTTCTTGGGTTGCTGCTCAAAGACGGCTGGCACTCCTTCTGCTAACACGGGATACAAAGCATTTTGGGCGGGGTTGTGGAAGACTAGTTGTAGTATTTTCGAATATCTGGGGAGTTTACGGATGCTAGTTCAGTCACTGAAGGTGTTGACGTTTGGAACTTACGAGTGTTACACTGTAGGGTCTAAGCTCAAGATTTGAGGGTTTAGGCGTGGGTTTAAGGTGCAGGGTCTAGGGTTTACAGGATTCGTGTTGGCTCTTAGGGTTTGCGTTGTGATTACTGCAGTGCTTACTTAAAGGGTTAGTACGGTTAGTAGGATGAGAGGAACAGTCAGCGGAGCTTACACATAGCGATAACCTTAGTTACATTCGCCATCATCAGCGCGCTAGACAGGGATTGTCTAGGTCCCCAGGTACTAACTTAGAAGTAGAGTAGGTAACCTTTAATCTTTTTGGAGCACTATATTCCCTATATTAGTCCAAGGGTTTAGCTGTACTTACTATAGTTTCCCTACAAGCCCTAAACCCTAAACCCTATAAGCCCTAAACCCTAAACCCTATAAACCCTAAATCCTAAACCCTTTAAAGGAAGCCTGAACCGACAAACCTGGAGGAACTTGAGGGTCAGAAGGTCCACGGGCCCAATCTGCTTATCTCCTAAACGAATTAAATAAAAGCGGGTGATATACTCTTTTTTAGGGTTAGGGCGTAGCCATGGGGTAGGGTTTAGGGCTTAGGGGTTTAGGGCTTAGGGTTTAGGGTTTAGGGTGATATACTCTTTTAGGGTTTAGGGCATAGGGTTTAGGGGTTGCTAGATTCTTCGATGATCCCCTGCAGCCTATCCAGAAGCCATAATTATCATTAAAGCTGCAAAGATCTCTATACCTCGAAATTTGGCCGGGACCCTAAACCTGAAGCCGTAACTCCGTGGAAATTAGTGGGTCCTCCAACCTGCAAAGGAAGCTTCGGCCGAAACTCCCTGAACTGCTGAAACCTCGAAAATTCGCAAGCCCTAGACGCTTCATGGGCTTGGATTCAGGCGCCAAGGGCTTAAGAGTTAAACAAGGCATACGGTTTAGAGTTTAGGGTTTAGGGCCCCCAACCCTACAGCCTGAAACTCAAACCCTGAGCCCTGCAACCCTCAGCGTTCCAATCCCCACGCAGGTTCAGTGCATGCGTGGGCTGTACAAGGAGAAAGGCATAGGGGCTTTGGTGGAGCTGGCATGTCCGTTTGGTATCGTATCCTTCGGGGGGCTCTTTTGGGGTTTAATCGGCCCCTCTGAAGGATTCTACAGGTGTTTAGTGATTGGGATGTGGTCGTAGGGTTTCTGGTTTGGCTTAGGTGTGGTTTCAGGGTAACCCTAAACCCTAAACCCTTAAACCCTTCGAAATTCGACCTTCTGAAGCGCTCTTCCTCCCGGGGAGGCCTTACCCAGAGAACCCAATACCCCTTAAATAAGGAATTTTACCTTAAATCATAATTTAAACGCTGCGCGTCGTCCGCCTCGGCCCGGCCGTATATTGGGAGGAAGACATGATGCCAGGTCTGGGGCTTTTGCTTTCGCAGGATATCGGGGTGCAGCGTCTGCGGGGTGAAGAGTGATAGGGTGTGACAGC
>CAJNJA010012271.1:0-13212 GCA_905231915.1 Symbiodinium necroappetens | reverse complement strand
TCTGTCTCTCTGTCTCTCTGTCTGTCTCTCTGTCTGTCTCTCTGTCTGTCTCTCTGTCTCTCTCTCTGTCTCTCTCTCTCTCTCTCTCTCTCTCTCTCTCTCTGTCTCTCTCTCTGTCTCTCTGTCTCTCTGTCTCTCTCTCTCTATTTCTCTCTCTGTTTATCTCTATCTGTCTATCGATCTCTATATCTCTCTCTTTCTCTCTGGATATCTTTCTAGGTTTTCCTATGTCTCTATCTCTCTCTGTCTCGCTATCTCTCTGTCTCTACTGCTTTATCTGTATCTCTCTGTCTCTGGCTCTATTTATTTGGTTGTTTGCTAGTCTCTATCTGTCGTTTTGCGTGTCTCTGTCTGTTTTTTGTATCTATTTTTGTATCCGTATTTGGGTCTGTCTCTGTCGTTATATCTGTATTGGTTTGTATTTGATTCTATTCTGGGAATCTCTGTTTCTACTCGTTTATAGTTATTTCTATTTGTGGTTGTATCTCGTTTCTCTATTTGCCGGCTTGTTAGTCTATTGCCTTCAAAAAATGATTTCGATTAATGCCCGTGTTCTCAGCACCTTCTCGGAGGATTCCTTGGTTAGGCTGGAAAACAATTCGCGTGTCGTTGCCGAAGATGCTGATGGTGCCTAAGCGTATCTCGTTGAATATTTGGATAGTAACGATTTTCCGCGGGTTTGCCGCCGGCCGTTCTACAGCTGGGTCCTGACACGATCGTTATTCTGCTTCGAAATATTGCCTATGATGCCGGGCTTTACAACGGCATAAGGGCTATGGCGATAGTCGCCACGCCACGGGTTCTTGATATTCTTATTTTGGCAGGACGGGGAATCGAATAATGGGCATATATACCCTGTATCCCGCTAAGTCCGTCTGAATTTTCTCTACCCGTCCGTATAGTTTGCCGACAATTCCCCGTGAAATTTAGTTGTGCTATGACAATTAACAAAGTCCCAGGACAAACACTGCAACGCTGCGGTCTATATCTTCCACGACTAGTATTCACTCCCAGATAGTTATATTAGGCTCTTTGCCGCGTACGCGATGCTAACAGCATCCGTATCCTTCTGGAGTCGGGCGAATATCAAGGATTCTTATTCGATACTCATGGTCATGTACGAATCACTTTCATCCAAAATATTGTGTACCATGAAGTCTTGTATTATTGATTTCTGTAGCGGCGACAAATAGCTTCCCGTCGCCTTACTCCCGCTGCTGGAAGCAGCGGGTCTACTCTAACATATATAGATGATATCGAAGCCAATCTGGATTCTGTTTGATTTGACCATAATATTATTATCTAGGGATTTCTTTCTGCTTTAGTTCAGGAAATCCTAATATCTTCTATTATTTTTTGGATTGCTGATCTAGAATAAGATTATGAATTAATAGGTCGTCAAGAATTGTATTGTTTGAATAATTGGCTGGTAATTAAAAAAGAATATATTATTTATAATAAAAAGATATAGAGGTAAAAAATGAATTCGTATAAATAACGTAATTTGGATTTATTAAATCTTTCTTTAGCATAATATTGGGCAAGATAAGCTTAACGCACCCTTTATTCGATCTTTTAATATAACCCCTACGAGCGCCTACGAAAGATATTGATTTGGATTGGCTTTAATTATTAATTTTTGTCGTAAATTTGACTAGGTCTTTATAGATTTTTTTGTTATTGGATAATTACGAATTTTTTTTTCTCCATTAGGATTCTTTCTCTTGGCTTATTTCTCTTATTATTGGGAGCTCTGTCTTTGCACTTATTTCTGATATTGGGACCTTTTCTCTTCTTTTATTTTATTCGTTCTTAAATTAGCAGAAATTTAGCGCATTAGGCTTGCTCATTAGTTTCTCTTTGTACACCTTTTGTCTTAAATTAGACCTATAGATTGTTAGGTCTATCTTGATAGATATATCTTTTGGCGTCTATTATAAGCTTGGCAAATAAATTTGGAATAATTTATTGAAAATCGAATAAATCTACAAAAAATTAGGAAATCTCGTCTGTTATAAATTTTTCTAATCAAAATATTGAAAAAATGGTAAAAATCTTATATATTATTAAAAATCGGCAAAAAAATTGAAAAATTTCGTAGGGGCGTTCTAAATTTTTCTAATTAAAATATTAGAAAAATCGTAATTATCTAAAGCCAAAGAATATTCTGATTTAAGATGTATTTGTAGATATTAGAAGATTGAATGAATTCTGAAATATTTTAATACGATAATAATGATTTTTTCATGAAAGAATTATTTTGGAAAGGTCCTTTATTGATTGAATATATGAAATAAAATATACAAAAATTGAGATATTTGAGAAAGATTTTCGATGATAAGAGAAAATAATAAAAATGATTCTATATGAATTAATTTTCATAGAATAGAAAAAAAGATTATTATTATTTAATAAATTATTCTCTTGATTCTTAAAATTATTTATGGTGAAGATTTATTGATTATAATAAAGAATAATAAAAGAAGAATTTAATAATAACTTTTTCTCTATAAAATGAGAAATACTAGAGAATTCTTTTATTATTCGTATTCGAGTCCCCCCACCCCACCAATCTGCCCCAAATTCTTATAGAATATTTGGGACACGAGACATTCTACTCCAAAATCTTATGCCGAAAATTGTATTCAATATTTTTAGAATTCGAAGTCTTTCTCTATGATTTGAATCCCCAAAATTCGAAAGAAATTTTATGTGCGAGATATTTCCTTGTGTCGTCCCAACGAGACCCTAAATTTTCTTGGTTCTTCTGGAACGCCCATTATTTCTTATATATTTAGAAAGTAAGATTTTTGATAGAAGATTTCCAGAAAATATTGGACGGGAGTTCCCGAATTTTTCTTCCAATTTTTCTGACAAATTATAAGACCAGAGGCGCTTTGATAGAATTCCAATATAATGTCGCCGTCCGTTCGATTCTTTCGTGCGATCAATTCGGCGGGAGTCGAGTTGTGACGAGTAAAAATATAAAGAAAATTTTGTCTCGACGACAATTATTTCTACGATTTTGCAATCTTGAATAGTCAGTCGGGCGTGTCTCTTACGATATCTGTCGTAGTATCTATCGTCGACCATTTGTGGGCTAGTGTCCGTCATTTATCGTTGTCCGTCTATCTTAATCGTCTATCGTTCATCGTGGCGGCCGTCGTCCGATATCGTATCGACTATTATCTTCTCATAAATCGTCGTATCGTCTATCGCCATATCGATCGTCGTCGGTTATTTGTCCGTACGTCGTCGATCCGTATAATTTCCATCGGTAGGTCGTAAGTCGGCGAATCATCTATCGTATTTTCTATTGCAATATCGGTCTTTCTTTATAATATCATTTATCATCATATCGTCTAATATCGTAAAATATAAATCTTCGTCGTATTATCGATTATCGAAACGAGTCTCGATATATAGCACATGAATATAATATTTTTCAATAATTTATTTATTTTCTCTCTTTCATTATCTTATTTTTGACTCCTGTGTGATAACGTCTGGCGATTCCGCAAATACAAATATTATAACATTCAGTCGATATTCATCCCTTCTACCAAATTGGGCAAATATAGCTGTGCTCACAATCAAATAGTCTCAAGGCGCACGTGCAACTAATGTTTTGCATATATAGTGGACATCATATTACAGATTATCAAGGTCAGGGTACATATCATAGCCCTCAGGTCAGTGACGCAGCTGGTGCATGTACAATCGACGCCATATTACAAGCAAGGTCAGGCCGCGTCAGGTAGCCCTCAGGTCTTTGACACTACTCATATCTCAATTCCCTAGTGCTCACTCAGGTCTTGTCGGGCTCCGCCTTCGATCGTCTTTCTCTTATTGTTGGATCCAGAAATCACTCTGAGACATGGTTCACACCACAAATTGGAGGCAGAAGTCGCTCTATGACACGGTTCACACCATAATTGTACTTCTTGCGCTCATACCATGCCAGGTTCTCTATTTCCCCCGATTGTTGTACCAGGCAAGGTCGAAAGTCCTTTCCTCATGGCACCACAGGAATCATAGTTTCTCTGTATAACGGGGCCTATATAGAGGCAGCGTACCAAAAGATGTCGGTTCGGCCGTCCGGTGAAATTTGCAATAAGAGTAAATGTACGAAACGAGCATTCGCCATCCAGCGGGGCCTGTGCAGAGGCGGCGCGCAAAGAAACGTTCGTTGGGTCGTAGCATGTTCGGGCAGTACGGACAAGCCAATTTATAGTCTTCAGGCGGGGCCTATGCTCAATACGCCAAACGCTACCAATATCTATAGGTAAAATGACTGCTAGCTTTGCATATCATCGACCTCCATCGTGTACAAAGCGAAAAAATCGTCCAATTAGATATTTACGCGTCATCTAATCAGCCACAGGTCCATATATAAATTGTCGCTAGCTTTACAGAATCTTGGCCAAAAAACAGCGTCTCCCAGAGAAGGCGAATCCATATAAATAGAACCAAAGATTCGTCTAATTAAGACATCCAAATGTCATCCCTATAATCGTTAACTGTGTAAATTGGAAATCATCAAACGGCACGAGAATCTATATATCCATATAGATGTCCATAGTTTCAACACGAACGATGAATTAGTATTATTATCTTATATTTTTTATCAAAAAATCGTATATCATAATATTATTTTTCTATCTTCATATTAATAAATATTATATCTTTAATCATTACCTCATTTATTTAAATAATATTTATCTATATCAAAAAAAATCATATATTCAAAATTATATTTCTTACTATTTTTTCAAAGACCATATAATAGAATATAATATTTTAAGTAAAGAAATATTAGATTTATAAAAACTATCTATTTCGATAATAAATATTATAATTTCGAATAGCTTATAAATTATAATTATAGAATAATATATCAAATCAGAATAATATGAATTTTTCTAGAATAGAATCATTTAATTTCAGAAATATTAATTATAAAATTCTCTTTATAAATTTTACAGAAGTAAAAATCAATAATAGTAATAATAAAAATTAATCTAAAGATTTTCTATAGAAATAATATAATAATCTATATTCAGAATATTTTATCTATTTTTATCTCGATAGATAATATTATAGGTCTTATGATATTTGTAATTATTATGAAGGAATTATCATCTATAATTCAAAGGATATGAATCTTAAATTAGAATTTCGATTCTTTATTAAATTATGAAAATTCATCTTATCATTTGATCTAGATTGAAGTAGCACGAGATATGTTGAATTCGATGAAATATTTTCATTCTATATAAATTTTTCTCTCTAGATCGTGCCCGATGGATTTTAAGATATCGATCTATCGGATATATATATATATATGTTACCAATAAAAACATATATGTATATATATATTAGTATATCTCCGTCATTGGGAGCAATGAGTGCTTATCATAAAAATGTATATCATATTGGAAACTAAAATAAATAGAACATCGATTTTCGCCGTCACCCGCTTTTTGCTTCTTCGATCCACGCGCATGATAAGGCCAGCATGAGGAATGCCTGCGAGAAGAGTGCGCGGGCGACTTTCAGTCAACTGACAGCGGCACTTGCATGTCTTTGGCGCAAACGTATGGTTGCAGCCTGCTGCTCTGCTGTTGTCTCTTTAGGGGTCATGGGGGGAAGGCGATAGGCTTAAACTTTAAACCGCACAAGCCTTTTGCACATGAAGACAGCACACCCAAGTGTCTTTTATTGACGACCGTATGACGCGACCTCTCGCCATGAGAGACTTGGGAGTTCAGCGCTTAGCGCTTGGGTTCCGATGTAAAGGGCAAGGGGCCCATGGTGATCGAAATCGAGACAAGCTCACGTCACAAACCAAGGATGCTGTACCTCATTGGAAGGTTAAACAGTTAAGGAGCCACAGAGCCACATGAACAAACGCTTCGTATTCCATGGAACCCAGAAGACACGACTTCACCCCACCCGGACGCTCATCAACGCCAGATTCTCAAATCTAATGCTCTCGCACTCCAGAGCATTCCTACGCAACATCTAAACCCTGATCCCTAACCCTTGCGACCTACAAAGCCTCATAACCGAATATGTGGGCCTTCATAATTTGGGAATTGGTTATACCTATATGGAACCGCGAAAATAGTGTTGGTAATGATTTGGGCCCCTATGTTACACACAATCCCTATCAGCTCGTGCTTTCTCAGAAGGTTAGGGCCGCCACTGCATCAATGCGAGGCCATGCGCCGTGATGCAGATTCCTGTGGGTTTGGGGTTGAGGGCCAGAGCTCCTAACACTTGGTCGTAGGGTTGAGGGATCCAGAACTCCTTGCCCCCTAAACGGCCGCAACCCCAAGCTCAAAAGCCACTCAAGAAAGCCTGAACCCACAAATCCGTAGATACCGTAAACCCTATTCAAAAGCCGCAGACCCTGCCACCCAAAAGTTCTAAATTCTAAACCCTGGCAGCCCTAAACGCGTAAGAAGCCCTGCCCTTGGACGATGCAGATTCAGCTCTGACCCCTCGGATGGTCTAGGTAGCTGCATGCAGCGGGATCTCCGGGCCCTGCTCCCGAAACCCTTATGCTTCTCTACACCTGGCACTTCGATTCGACTCCCAATTGGGACATGCCGGGCTCGGACATGCAACAGGAGGTGCTTTGGTGCTTAGTCGCCTGGACGTGAAACCTCTTCGGAAGGGATGATGACGAGGAAATACACAGAACTTAGGGCTTAGGGTTCTACAGTATTCTCAAGCTCTGCTGCCTGTATTCTAAACTCCACAAGGTGTGACCCACGGGCGCACAGGCCTTGTGGTGTGAACTCATGCACACGCTGTGGCAAGACCCGGGCCAGTGATCGCAGAAACCTCGGCAGGGATCCCTTCTCGGCATATCCTGAGCTTCGGCTTGTTAGGTGCTTCAGTTTGGGGTGATTGTTGTGACTGTAGCTGGTAAAGGACTCCAAGTCTAGGCTGAGAGAGAGGAGGTTCGATGGCATTCTTTTGGACGTCCCAAACCGCCAAGTGCCTAGAGCTACCTTGGGAATTTGAGGCTGCTTCATCATGCAGCTGTGCGCAGGTGCGGACTTTTTGCACGTAAAACTTCTGCAGTGCCAGGTCCAAGAGAAACAGGCATGCTGCCCAGGACCAGGAAGCTGCCTCTGTCAGGGCATTCTGGTGAACGAACTGGACGTACCAGTGATCATCACAATCATTGAATCATCCGCCCTGATCCTCATCCTCATCGCTAGGACCTGCTAGAATGTTCGATGCTGCCTCTCTCAAAGTGGCACGCCGGCCCGGTGCATTCATGATCAGCAAGTCTTGGGCTTGTCCGCTTGGTCACCCGAAGACCTCGCCAAACCGATGTCTGATCTCGACAGGGCCCTGGAGCTTGTATTCGCACGTGAAGATGTCCTCCTGCGGGGCGTGCTCGTCAGCAAGTTATGCCAGAAACCATCTGGGTCTGCAGCGTCGCTGGCGCAATCATGCGCAGCAGGGCATCGCGGAGGCGGCGGCATCGGAGAAGACAACAGGAGGCCGGCACATTAACATGGCCTGGTCGCTGGTCGACGCTGGTCATCTGCCCGTCGCCTCAGGTCTTGCATTCTTCGGCAGCATTGAAAAGCTGAAGAGCTCTTCTGGCGACGTCTGTGACGAGGTAGCCTCCAGACCTGGGAACACGACGGTGTTTGCAAGGAGCGCACAATCCAAATCTCGTGATGCCATCTATTTGCGTGACCGGGATCTCTCTGACTCAGTCTCTCTGTCCTCTATCAAAGTACCTCTCCAAGTATCTCTTCCGCCGGGATGGCCTGATGTGACTGGCGGTTTAGCAGGTCTTTTGGGCATGCCGAGCTGCAGGAAGTCATCGACGCTGACGACGGGAAGGCCCGCAGGGGCCTCAGGCCTTGCCGTTTTGGATCCAGGCTGCAGAAAGAGGAAGGCCTGCCAGGGAAACCGATCCAAGATCCGCGAAGGACTGGGTCCAGTCTGTCCGCTTTTGCTCTTGCACCCTTGCACTTGAGACCCGGCACCTATAACCCCCTCAACGTGCACTGAACAAGGCCGGGCCTCGTGCTCCTTTTTGTCGATGGCGCTCTGATACCGCCTCGCTAGGCTGCCCTAAGGCTCATAGGCGCTGCACCCCGGTTGGTCGTTGCATGTAAGCCGCATACCCTCCTGCTTAGTTTGAGAATTCACGTTGACCTGATTTTTCATGATTTTTCCCTCGGTCCTGCCTGAACACGTCGCCGGCAGGGAGGGCCAACTGAAGGTACAACACAAACTCGTACCTGAGCAGCGTGCCGTTTAGGTGCATAGCAAAAACACTCCACAGACTCGAACAAGTCGGCAGGTGTCCTTTTACCTCCTTATATGACCAGGAATTCTCAAAGGCAAAGTCAAACAACCCCCTGTACGATGGATCTTACAAAGATGACCTGCTGAAAAAACTCGACGTGCCAAAATATGTCGGCTCACCCAGCTTGACACACCAGGGCCCCGACCTCCTTCTGTATCCTAACCCAAAACCCCAACCCCCAAACCCGGAAACCCCCAAAACCCCAAAGCCTCAAAAACCCTACTCCGGAGTGCTTGTGGCCCTGCTCTGCGCCCGTGTCCAAGAGCGCGTAGAAGTCGCAGCGACGAACGTCGGCCCAGTCCACGCCGACCTCCTCTTCGAGCTCCTTCTTGGGGTTCTTATTTTGTTCTGATATTTGCATGCTTTTCCCTTCCGACAGTGGCATGATGATGGCAGGATTCCTGCTGGGTAGGATCCCTGCTGGCTCTGATCATGATAGTCATCGTAGTCCCCATAAACAAACACAGCAAAGCGGTCTGCTTGACTCCAGCGTCTCCGTCAGCATAAAGAACCTCCCTAGATTCTTCCTAACGATGATCATACCTCAGTTCATCTGTAATGGCATTTAACCCAGCATTCTACAACAAAAACCTGCTCTTTGAAGCTAACCAACTTACTCTCTGGGGCGGGAGCTCTGGAGCCAATTGCTTTCGGAGAAACGAGTTTGGCTGATATCTTGACCTCCGAGGGTTTCTGTTAAGTAGGGTTTATGTAGGACTTAGGGCCCCGGGCTTCAGGCTTCAGCTGCTGCCCCAAGCCCAGATCCTTCTATCCTTCTGCACGGTGTGCAGCAGGTCAGGTGCATCTACCACCCCTGCGGGCACGCAGTGGAAGTAGCCAGGAAAAGCGCCAACGTACTGCGATCGTTGGCCTCAGTTCAGTCAAGTGCACCAGGAAAGGCAAAAGACTGTGATAGAGTGAGGCAAATATCAATTGCTACCCCAAGCAAAGAACGTGGCTGGCGCAATGCCGCGATCTCAAGCCCTTGAGAAATGTCTGAAATCCAAGCTGGCCCCTCCCCCCCACTTCAAACCGCCAAACCGCAACCCCCAGACCCAAAGCAGAGGGATCTTGACAGGTCTCTTTTTTTGGCGATGGGCGTGGGCAAAAAGAAGATGATACAATATACCACGTCCAAATATTTAGCAACCCTAAAGCCTAAACCGAAGCTTCGACACTCGCAAACCCCTCAACCCCAAAACCCTAAACCGAAGCTTCGGATACTCGCCGAGGGAGGGGCCGAAGACCAGCAGCCCATCCGCCGTCTCCGTGAGCGCCATCAAACCGCAGGCCCCCGAGCGCCTGGAAAGAGAGCTTAGGGATGTTGGGCTGTTTTTTTTGTGGGCACGACCCTTTTCCCCTGAGGATTTTGGGCGGTCTTATAAGAGGTGTCGGATTTGGTAGGGTTCTCGTTCGAGGGGGAGTCAGAGCAAAGGGGCTGTGAGTCATTAGTGCTACGGGGTTTAGGGTTTAGGGGATCGCTTGCAGTTGCATTGGGTTTCAGGGTTCGGCGCTCAAGGGATGCAGTGATTCACGAGTTTCGACACTCACGCGCGCGCGCGCGACAGGCAAGGCTCTAGGCATCAGGCTCGACAATGCTACGACGAGTTGCATGAGACGACGAAAACCCTACCACCATAAATCGAAAGCCTCTGCCACACCCAAGCGAATAACTTCATCGAGAGAGGTCATCGCCTGCAAAGGAAAAATAATCATTCATCACTCACGTGATCAGAAATGCAAGACATCAGGCCTCAAGTAAACGCAAAGCAACGCTTACGTTCGGCTCGTGAATGAGCAGTAGCTTGCGCTGCGCGGGTCATGCTATGAATTCCTGACTTTATCTTCGCTACTGTACATGACACAGGGCCTTCTGGCAAAGTTCTCCAAGACAAAGGGAGTTTCGGGTTGTGGTTTACAACGGCGTTTGCTGAATCGTTTGCTATCCGCGTAGCTAACTGAAGTCACGGGGTGAGAAGCAATGAGAGAAGCATGCTCTTACAAATATCCGGGAAACACAGCAGTGGCAGCCAGCACCGCAGACAACTGAAAACATCGTTGAACAGCTCACTGCACCAATATGACGAAGAGCAGGCCGACTAGCACGAACAACCCAAAATCCATACCCCGACGGCTCTCAGCTACTCCGATTCGCGTGACAGGACACCTCGAAGACCGCAAGGCTCCGGGTCACAACCCAAGCGACCAAATCGTATCACCTTGGGAGCCTTGCAACCGAACCGAGTCCTGAACCTAATCTGAGGGATAGTTCCCCCACTTGCATGAGTTCAAGCAGACCAAGAACTCATCTGCTGCGCAATGCTGCAGAGGGATATTTTCATGGAAGTCGCAGTGACTCGAGCAGGTCTAGGGTCTAGGCTGCGCCAGCAGCCGCCGGGGCTTCTGCCGCCGCTTTCTTTGCAAAATACTCTGCCATGGTCATCACGCTGTCTGGAAGCTGGTCGAAGTACTCGTCAAACCATTCCTCGATCTCCTCGAATGCCGTTTCAAAGTTCATGTCGGTCCTCTTTTCGGTTTCTTGCTTCGCGACTGACACGAGAGTCCCCAGAATGGCTTGGAACCATTTGTTGGCTGGTCGATCATCCTGAACTCCACATGCTGAGCGGATATCCTCCATCATTGACAGTGGCATCAGTCCTAGGTGTTCCCCAGTCGCTTAAGGACAGGGGCACCCTTCTCTTGGCTTTTGGCACCGAGGCCGAGACCTAAACAGTTTACAAGGGCACTGGTAGAAACCCAGTGTCTCATCTCTGGGTCGTGCTCCCCATCTGCGGACCACTCATAGGGTGCTGGGGGCCAAATCAGGTCGCCCTCACGACCATCCTTCAAGTAGCTCAGCTTAAAAGCGTTGTACTCCGCTTCCGCATTAACGATATTCGCTTGTCGGATTTGAAAGAGGACAGGGCGGCTGCCGACTCTTGCATGCAACCTTGCAAAAGGGTTGTGTAGACAAGGCCCTCTACCTTAGTCATAGCCGTTTGATGCTCACTTCTCCAGCTTCCGAAGGGAACTGGGGCACGACAGGTAAACCGCTCGGATTATACGGCGGTTGTAGTCAGTTGTAGTAGCCCAAAATGAAAAAGGCCATACCGTACTTTGTCACACAGGCTATCTAACCTACTAACTGCTGAGCATAAGAACTCCTGGGCCCCGGCCTTGCATAGCTAAACAGCACGGGGGAATGCAGCGCGGCTCCGTGTGCAGTGGTGAAGTCGCAGCTGGTCCACACGAGATCCTTTTCCATGGAACCCTGCGAAAACCCGATCTTAAACCCTCAGAATGCTAAGAAACGTTGACTGTCATGACCCCTGATGCTGCTGAAGCCCATTCGGCACGGATAGTAGCCTGCAAAACCCGCAGAACCCACTCATCCGGAGGTCCTTTTCCTCGGTGCCTTTGCCAGGCACTGCCTTGATCTGACCTTGGCAGCCGGCCTGTAGCTTGGCCGAGTCTCACTCCAAACGACCGTAAGCCCTGAACCCCGAACCATACACACCCGTATGGTATTTTTGTCGGCCCTACAAAACCCTATAACTCCCACTCAAACCGGAAGAGGGGGGGTCCTTTTCATCGGTGCCTTTGCCGGGCACTGCTGCCTTGATCCGACCTTGGCAGCCGGCTTGGAGCTTCTCCAAGCGATCGGCCACCTTCTTCAGGTCTTCCGAGCTCCTAAGTGGCCCAGAAAACCCTTGATACACCAAAAACTCCTTTTTTTCTTCATGTACAGGTTGAATAAAGAGAGCTTCCCACAGAAAAAGAACAGGGTAGAGTTGGGGGGCCCAGGCTCAGGTCCGAAAACAGCTCATCATCCTTGGCCTCCACTAGCTGCAGTAGCAACTTCTGCCGTTTTGCAGGACCTTGTCCGCTCGAAGCTGCTGAGGCTGCTGGAGGTCCCTCGCGTTTCACTGGCCGACTGCGAGAGGGATCGTCTGCACGGTATTGGATCATTCTCTCCAGGTCAACTCTCCAATCATCCAGTACCACGTGTTCCTTGGTGCCTGTTTGGAAGAGCCGAAAGCCGGCCTCCAAGCGTTCCGACTGCGCAGCAGCATAGGGTGCCCAGCCTCTTGCGACTTTGAAGAACCAGGACATGCGGCCACCGCGCAAGCAGCGAGGACAAATGTCGGAACGGTAAACTGAAGCATTCCGTTCTATGAATCCTTGTGATCCTGCTCCTGGTAGTTGTTGATAGGATCTTGCTCGGTGGTGATCTCTCAATGAAGCTTCAGATCTACTGCGTGGAGCTGCGGGGGTGGATCTGAGAGTCAGCCGGCGAGTCCGCCCACGCTCTGAAGCTCAGCGCGTGGGAAGATACCCTACGCTTAGAACCTCGTAGCCATCTGTAGACCTGACATCTATGCCTCCTTAAACCCTTAGCCCCTGAAGCCCTGAAGGCGGAATCCCGTTGTGCAATCGCCTGAAGGTCTAAGCCCCTAAACCCCAAGCTCGCAATGTGAACCACCGGGTTCCGGCCTGGCCGCATCCATCTGCTTCCCAGCATCCGAGAGATGCGTGTAGATAACGTACTTAAAGCTCGTCTCCTCTTGTGGGTGATGCTTGACCTCTTCTACATTAACATGCCCAAAGGCTCTCTGCGTGCCTCTTCTTTGCTGCTCGACGCATGGCTTTGAGTGGCAGAACCGCACGCAGTCCTGCATCTCCAGCAGGAGACGTGGTGCCACTTCTCCCACGCACACCTCTGCAGCACCGCACCAGATGTTGGACTCCTGTTAAACTGCGCCGAATCACAGCAATCTTCCACAGCCTACCCGGTCACCAAGCTCCAAAAGTGCAAGCTCACAAAGGCTGCACGCAGTCGATATGTGTGTGTGTGTGCGTGCGTG
>CAJNJA010012270.1:2098-13213 GCA_905231915.1 Symbiodinium necroappetens | reverse complement strand
CGTGCTGAGTGGCTTGGATCTGCTGCACATTCTTCAGCTGCTCCTGCACAGCACTGCTGTCACCACCACAGCTATGATCACCCCAGGTCACGACGGATCCATCGCCCAGAATGGCAGCAAAAGCACTGCCAGAGGCTTGGATCTGCTGCACGTTCTGCAGCTGATCCTGAGGGGCGTCATAACCGATTTGATAGGCACGGTTACCACCCCAGGTCACGACGGATCCATCGCCAAGAATGGCAGCAAAAGCACCGCCGAAAGAGGCTTGGATCTGCTGCACGTTCTTCAACTGATCCTGCACGACACTGCTGTCACCACCATCGGCACGATTACCCCAGGTCACGACGGATCCATCACCAAGAACAGCAGCAAAAGCCTGTCCAGAGGCTTGAACTTGGGTTCTCTGTGTCTGCAACATTAGTACATCACCGTTCTCCAGCTTGGCATGTTTGACCGGTGCAGATGCATCCAAAATGCTTCCACATGAGCTCACGAGCCGCCCCCTGCCGACTCCAAGTGCGATCTGCGCCCGGCGTTGCAGTGCTCCGACTTCTTCGTCCAAGCCTGCCTTGACACTGGCGGTCTTGCCGCTGAGCAGCCCAACGTCCACTGTAATCGACATCTTGCAGTGCAGATTTTCAAAGCCCGGCAAAACCTTAACTACATAAAGCAAGTGTGCTGTTTGCGGAGGCTTGGGAAAATTGTCATGATGATGTCCGAAAACAGCTGGTCTGGCACAAGGAGTCCAAGACAAGAACGTACAACTTAGAGGCCATATGGATATAGGGTCCTTACATAAATAATTAGAATAGGCTTTTGAGGTCTATCGTACTGTAGAAAACCAAGGTGCCAGTGGCCCTCCAGACTGCTGGCATTAGATGGGATGCGTCTTGGGCAACAGGCAGCGGGAGAACGTGGGTCTAAGAGTCTGGACAAGAGGCCTCTGTCAATGAAATGGGACCTTTGGGGTGTAGGTTTAGGGTCTAGGGGTCGGGGGTTAGGGTTTAGGGTTTAGGGTTTAGGGTCGAGGGTCATTGACAATCGGAATCGGGTTTCGAGTTAAATGAGGAACCCCACCGAATAGAAGAACTGATCTCTAGGCTTCTATGTTATTGGGTGTATGTTCCTACATACCCTGTTGCATTCAATATCCAGACGTCCTCAACCCGGAACCTGAATTACCGCGACGCTTCCTGTCGCAATGGCTCGGACATCTGAACCGAACCAGATCCCTGCCCGAAACCCTAAACCCTAAACCCTAACACTAGTTGGAGGGCTTAGGGCTATCAAAACTAAAACCAAAAGCCGGGGGAAACTAGCTAGAACCCTAAACCCTAAACCCTAAAAAACCCAAAACCCTGCTGAGACCGAACCTAAAGCCCATACCGGAAACTTGGCCCGAAACCTTAAGGACCAAATAACCCTTAAACGTAGGGACCCTATACCTATATACTACTTATGAATCACTATATGGTATATGAACCCTAAACCCTTTTGGGGCTCTTTTCGTCCTTAAGGAACCTGCTTTCAACCACAACCGGAGCCAATCCTTCAACAAACCCAGAGCCCAAGACACAGAGCTTGGGGGTTTAACTTTTTTTTTTCATTCTTTTAGGGCTTACCGATAGGCTCCTTAGTAGTTCCTTTTTGGGGATTACCTTATAGGATTCTACATGTAAACTACAAAAAGGGACTACTTAGGAGCCTATGGGTAGGGCTTTAGGGCTTTAGGAGTCTAGGGTATAGGGTTTAGAGGTTTAGGGTTTACGGTTTAGGGTTCAGGGTTTAGTTTTTTACAGCTCAAGGTTTACGAGTTTTTAGAGTCTAGACTTTGGTTTAGGGCTCAGGGACCCCTATATTGGCCCTATATTCCGAACTCTGAGCCGAACCGACCCCAAGACAACCCTGAGATCCATACTGTAAACCACATAGCAACAAATAACAGCGAGATGTTAAATACTCCAGGGCCTTGATCTATGATGGGAATAGTATTCGTTAGGGCTCCTTACTGTATTCACATTAGTAATATCAGGGTTCCTTACTGTATTCACATTAATAATAATATTATATTAAAATATCCCGAAGCCCGAGAACACCTGCTCAGGCCTGTATAATAACAGTCAGGGGTCTCATTGAAACCACGAGACAGAAGTCTACAGGGGTTTATAGGGGTTTAGGGTTTAAATGAAACCCTCAACGTTACACCCTAACGACCTAAACCCTCTGCAACCCAGCACATCTTTGATGCCCGCGCCCCGGCATTCAACCAACCCGTAAACAGAAAACACAGACATCTATAAGCAGCCTATCAAACCCTTCCGGAGTCTTTCAAGTGCCTACCTTAAGGACCAAACACCCCGTAAAAGTAGGGGCCCTATACCCATATACTATGAATCCCTATATGGTATATGAACCCTAAACCCTAAACCTTAAACCCCAAACCTTTTTAGGGCTCCTTTCGTCCTTAAGGTTTAAGCTGGTATAAGCTCAAGCAGCCCGCCTCGCCGTCGCGCGCGGCGCTGTGCCCAGCGCTGCCTCGTGGCGAAGAGCAGCGCGCGCAGTGCAGAGAGCTCCTGGTAGTAAGGGCATTTTCGGGTTTAAGGCTAAATCCATGGTTTAGGGTTTAGGGTTTAGGGCTTAGGCCCTAAACCCTAAACCCTTAAACCCTAAAACTCTGAACCCTATAAGATTCAGGGTCTTAGGGTTTATAAGGGTTTGAAACTAGGGCTTAGGGCGCACAGTTTAAGCCTCCTCCAACTGAGGTTTTTGTAGGGTTATAGAGTCTTGGGGGTTTAGAGTTTAAGGTTCAGGGTCTGAGGGTTTTTTCGGGGTTTAGGGTTTAGAGGGTTCTCCGTGCAGGCTCTGAAGTTGAGAATTGGGGGTTAAGGACTTGAGGTGGGCTTCAACATGGAGAAGATGTCATACACAATGCGATCATAGAATGTAGCCCGAAGATAAGGTGTTTTCGTCTTGCAAGCACTGAGGGTTCAGGATTTCAAAACGAGGTTCCAAGCATAGGGGTTTAGGGTTTAGGGTTTTAGAGTTTTAAGGCGTTAGGGTTAGGGTTTAGGGGGCTATGAACAAGATTTCTGTAGATTCTCGGGCAGGGCTTTGTGAATAATTCAGCTTAAACCCAGAAAGCCCTGAAGCCCTAAACTCGAGTTGGAAGGGGATTCAAGTTTTCGGACGCAGAGTTTAGTGCAGAGCTTAGAAAGCTACTGGATCTCAGAGAGAGCTACGGGTTTGCGCTTTATCGGTTTAGGCAGTTCTCTAAATTAGGGTCCCTGTTTAGGTCCCCCACATAGTACGGCACCGTTATAAAAAGGACCCTAAAAAGGGTCCCTAATTCAGAGAACTACCGGTTTAGGGGTTTGGGGCTTTCGGGTTTAGGGCTCCGCCCGGAACCCTAAATCCTAATCAGCGGGTTTAGAGCTTTCGGGCTCAAGGAGGGTTTAGGGTTTAGGGTTTTTGGGTTTAGGGTTTAGGGTTTAGGCTTTATAGGGGCTAGGGTTTAGGGTTTAGGTTTAGGGGTTTAGGGGTTTAGGGTTTAGGTTTGGGGTTTAGGGTTTAGGGGTTTAGGGTTTAGGGGTTCAGGAGGCCATCCTTGTTTAGCGATGAGGCACCGGGCCTGTCCTATGCGGAAGAGGCGGCAGAAGGAAGGGTTTAGCAGTGTTTTTTTTCTCAAGCTTTGCTGTATCCTTGGTTCATGCCTGTGCAAAGGGTATCTGAATCATGCAGGCCGCTGCTATGGAAGAGAGGTTGGCTCTGGGGGTGTTGGGGATTTCGTGTGGGGCCACTACGGATTTCTGATTATTGCGGAGAGCATTGCCTACTTGCGAACGCATCAAGAATCTCCATCATCCCTAACAACCCTAGATCCTGAACCTACCCTAATCCATAATGAATATTTGGACTAGTCGAAGAAAGAACTGCTTCCAGCCGAACCTCGCGGTGCCACGTGCTGCGCTGGCGGATAAATCCTGAGCTCATATCCCCAAAGGGTCCTAAGTAGCTACATACAAGTAGTAGAAAGTAGGGTTTCTATAGTCGGGGTTACTGGTACAGGTACTGAATTCTCAAGGGGTCCTAAGCACCTACGTAGCAGAAAGTCGGGTTCCTTTCTACAGCAGGAATGATTCATATGGTTTGCTAGGTATTCCCAGTATTGGGACCCTTGATTGAGATCGCAACGGGAATGCTGAAGGCTACATGACTATCCGGGACATGACCGTATCGAGGCTCCTCTTATTGGGCTTGACATTTTCGCTGTTTCACAAAGGGCTTAGGGTTTAGGGCTTCTCGCCGGCTGAAGAGCTTGAGATATGAGCAGGCAAAGATACAGATCGCGGTTCGGTTGGAAGCAGCCAGCACTCAGATAAACGTGACGCACACTTACTGCATTGAAGGATTTGAGTCCGTGTGACATGGCTCTTTCAACACAAGTGCATGTGCATGCGTGCATGTGTTGAAGAGGTGCTTACTGTGTAAAGGCACGTGGGGCAGCTAGGTTTGGAGACATTCGGGGCCATGCTGCTGGCTGTTTTTTATTCTAGGTTCCCCAGTAGCCCCTTAATGTTCAGGGTGCCCTTTTTCCTACTATTCGGCTTGAATCAGGAGACCCCCAAATTAAAAAGGGCAAAAGGGTACTACTGGGGAACCTAATTAATTAAGGAATACTCCCTAAACCCTAAACCCCTAAACCGGGAAACCTAGTTATATACAGCTCGAGCCAACAGCTGGATGGAACTCCGGCGAGGGCCCGGCGAAGCTCATCGATGTCCACTTGGTAAACCTGGCCAAGCTGATGGTTTAGGGTTTAGGGTTTAAGGTTTAGGGTACAGTGTTTAGGGTTTAGGGTATAGGGTTTAAGGTTTAGGGTGTAGGGTTTAGGGTCACGCAAAAGCTCTTGAACGGAAAGCTCTGCTATAGGTCATTCAGTGTATTTGGCGCAGCGTGTCTACTGAATATAGGGCATTTCAAAATCACAAGCTTGCTCGCACAAACACGCATCGCTTCAAACAGTCATGTCGTTATGCTATACCACGTCGCCACAGAGTAAGCGTTTAACCGCTGATATATATATATATATACATATATATATATATACATATATATATATATATGACGCATGAATTGTCTACCACTGAATCCCAAAAGAACCCCCCCAGAGGCCTGCTGCAAAGCCCATGTTCCCAACTCCTGTCAAGCGCTTGTTTCCCTATAGGGGCTCTAATGATTAGCATCGGCTGTCGACTTTTATTGGTTGGGAGGGGGCAGGAAGGGACAAATTGCATTAAGATAATGGGAAAGGGATAAAACTGACTTTTGCCACTAAACCCTAAACCCTAAACCGGCTACTACTTCTTCTGAGCTCTATATGATGTCTATTTGGAAGTTGGAGCTTGATGGGTCCAGGGGATGCAGGGTTTAGGTTTCCGGCTGCCTCGGCTCTAGGACTTCAGGGTTTAGGGGGCTTCGGGGGCTTAGGGTTCGGAGGTTGGGGTCTACACCCTCATCCCCTTTTTTGTTTACCGCAGGCTTGCCGAGTTCACGCATGATGCTTCAACCCTAAACCCTAAACCCCTAATGGCCCTAAACCCCTAATGGCCCTAAACCCTAAACCCTAAACCCCTAAACCCCAAACCCCTAAACCCCAAACCCCTATGTCGGCTGGAAGCATTGCAGTCTTGACTGGGCCTCGTGGGGGCTGTCACAAGTCCCAAATTGAGCCCAGCAAGTACTCAATATTCAGGGGCGGGTCTTGGGGGAACATTGAAGTTTGGGTCTACTGACGATTTTCAAGGAATGGCAACATAGGCTTACCCATAAGCTCCAAAGTAGCTCCTTTTTGGGGTTACCTTATAGGATCCTAAATATAAGCCACAAAAAGGAACTACTTTGGAGCCTATGGGTAATCTCTCTTCTTCAAGAACCAGGCCCAAAAAAGCTCAAACTTTTTAGAATAGACCTAATATATAAGGCCAAAAAGTTTAAAGTTCTCCCATTGGCTATCTAAGTAATTGCTCATTGACATTGAGGCCATTATGTGGCCATGGCTTCGGGCAGCCCCTGTCGCAACCAAAGCAGGTATCAAAACGCCTAGCCTAGAACCCTAAACTCCAAACCCTGGATACAACCTAAGGTCTGGATAAACCCTACACCCTAAACCCCAAACCCTGGATAAACCCTAAACCCTAAACCCTGAACCCTATACCCTAGACTCACCCTAAAGCCTAAACCCCGAACCCTATAAGCCCTAAAGCCTAAACCCCAAACCCCGGATAATCCCTGCGGAAACCTTAAAACCCTGCCACCCCTAACCGCTGAACCCCCGAAACCTGAACTATCGGCTCCCACGCCTAGAAAGTGGAGCCAACCACCAACCAAGCTTCCAAAAAAGCCTAAACCTCTCAAAAGCCTACAAGCCCCAAGCCCTCAACCCCAAATTCGAAGCCTTAAACCCTAAACCCTATAAACCCTATAAGCCCTATAAGCCCTATACACCCTATAAACCCTAAGCCAACGCCGCGCAAACCCTGAACCGACGGCATGATACCAGGATGCTCTTCGATCCCACATGCATCTGGGCTTAGGGTTTAGGGTTTAGGGTTCGGGGTTTACGGCTTTGGGCTTAGGGTTTAGGGTTTAGGGTTCAGGGTTTACGGCTTTGGGTGTAGGTTTTAGGGTTTAGGGTTTCTGGGAGTGCGTTTTCGTGTCGGATGCTTGACCTGACACACGGAGCCCACTGTACTAGTGGACTTGACTGTGAAACCCGAACGTCATACCCTATAAACCCTACTCAACACTCAAACCCCTGAACCCTGCAAACCTCAAAGCCTACAAGCCCTAAATTCGTAACTCTTGACCTACGGCCGGTGATAGAAATCCTGCATTACCCAAAAATAAGGAGTATACCATAAGTCCCATAGTTTAGGGTCCTTAAGGTAATGCAGGAGTTCTATCGTAACTCCTGACCTAAACCCTAAACCCTAAACCTCTAAACCCCTAGCCTCCTGATGTCGCCACAGCGCCGGTGTGGACGCGGCCTCGGTGGATGGGAGCCAAGCGTGGCATTGAGGCTCCAGCTTTGTTGGGGGTCTTAGGGTTCGGTTTAGAGTTCTGTATGAAGGGCCTCCAGGCTGGTAAGGTATAGGGTTTAGGGTGTCGGCTGTAGAGTTTAGGAAGGCCTTCAGGCTGGTAGGGTTTTAAGCTTTAGTTCAGGTTCAATGGTCCTCAGGCTCTTCTTTGGACTGGAGCCCCGCAAGACCTGTTCCCGAGAAGCCTACTTGCCACCGTAGATAGGGGTGTGGAGTTTAGGGCTTATAGGGTTTAGGGCTTAGGGCTTCTTAGGGGCTTGGGGTTTAGGGTTTAGGGGTTTCGTTTCGGGTTTAGGGTTAGGGGTTTGGGGTTTGGGGTTTAGGGTGTGGGGATGAGTTTAGGCTTCGAATGGTGTGAGGTGTAGGCGGTTGGGGCGTAAGAGCCCTGAACTTGGGTCTAGGGTTTAGGGCTTGGGGCTTGGGGCTTCGGGTTTCGGGCTAGGGGCTTTGGGTTTAGGGTTTGGGCTTAGGGCTTGGGGTTCTTACAGACAGCTTCATGGTCAACACCTGGGCTGCAAGAGCCCCTCACGAGCTTCCCGAACCCTGGCCGCAACCCGAAACCCGGCTAAACCCCCAAACCCAGGAGCGACTTCAAGAACACGGGTCTCCAAAATCAGGTTTTAGGGCTCGAAAACTTAACCTTTTAGGGTTTCGGGCTTAGGGTTTAACCTTAATCCTTTTCCCCCGGAAGCCCAAGAACACCCAACCGCCGCTAGGACCGTACTTTCGCACTGAGTCCAACGCGAAGTTGGCGAGATCATGAGGAGTCAGCCAGGTGCCAAGGCCAAGCAGAACTGGCAACCTGCCGGTCACCGCCCTAAACCCTAAATCCTAAATCCTAAACCCTAAATCCTAAACCCTAAACCCTAAACTCCAAATCCTAAATCCTAAACCCTAAATCCTAAACCCTAAACCCTAAACTCCAAATCCTAAACCCGAAACCCTAAATCCTAAACCCTAAACCCTAAACCCTGAACCCTAAGTCCTAAACCCTAAACGAATCGACCCAAAGGCTCCATCTGCCCATATCTGGGCTCTTGTGCAGCGATGTACTTTAAGTAGCCATAATAAAGAAACATAGTACTTACTATAGATCTTGGTACTGCCCCCATAAGGTAACAGCCTATAGTAGGGCCAATATTAAGGGCCTTATATATCCATATTATGAATATTACTCAACTGTTTCTGAGTGGGGGCAGTATCCAATATAGATCCCTATCATTGCAACTTGAATTCAACTCCTTAGCAAGAGCCCAGAAAAGGGGCTGCACAGTCAGGGCTTCCTTTAAATTAAGAAGTTCCTACAGGGCTTTAGCGTTTAGGGCCTAAGGCTCCTCAATATACCCATAATACTGTTGATGATATAAACCCTCCATTACCTTAACCACCCTAAACTATGGGAATTATGGCATATTCCTTTTTATGGGTAACGCAGAATTTATATCATCAACAGTAGTATACAATATATTATATAGTTGCTTATTCGCCTTGAATGGGGTTCCTTTCTGGGTACTGTATAAAGGCTTAGGTTTACGTACTAGTTAAAAAAGTACATGGGCTCTGCTCAGCTCGAGACTCTAAACCCTAAACTCATATAGCCCTTGTCTACTCGGGTTCAGGCTTTAAGGCTTGATTAAGTTGCGCGACGGTGTACTATAGAGGAAGCCAGAGCAACTAACTCGAGCAGAGTTTCGAGGTATGTGTATTATATATATATATGTATGTATGTATGTATATAGTAAGAAACATGTAGGATGTAGGAGCTATGTGGCGACTTTGTCATGTGTTCTCAGTTGCTGGGACTTCTGCTTGTCGGATCGAGCCTCCGTCGGGCTTCTCGCAACGGAGTGTACGTAGTCTGAATGATGTCCGTTCATGGCTTACTTAAGGGACAATAGGAGGGACCCCTAATCCTTATACCCTTTTTCACCCCTTATGTAGTCTCATAAAGCCCCCCATATAACCCCAGGGGTCCCTTTAAGGGTCTCTCCTTTTGTCCATTGGCTTACGGAATCAAGGGTTCCCTTGCAAGGACTAGTGTAAAGGCTACGACGTTGCTGTCGCGGTTCGGTGTTCAGGACTTCGGGGTCTATATAATAGCGGTTTGCGGTTTATGCAGGGTTTAGGGGTTTGGGGTATTTGGAGCATCAGGGTTTTAGGGCATCAGGCTTCAGGGTTTTGGGGTTTTAGGGCATCAGGGTTCAGGGTTTTTGGGGTTTGGGGTTTAAGGTTTAGGGGTTGAGATCATCTGCATCTGCCAGCTGCGGTGGACGTGCCTGCCCGTCACGCTTCTGATCATAGGATCCCTTCAAGTAGACTCATAACTCATGTGTAGCTCTGTTGAAACGAATCATTCAAAGGCATAGGTGGGGCCTTGGTACTTCAATGGCGCTGCCATAGATAGGTTCTCGGGAATGTATACTTCAATCGGATACGAATACCGAATACCTGCCCCGAAAGCAGTTCATAAACATCGGAACATGAGACCAGTAACAAGTTTGAAGTTATCTACTCAGCTACTCAGCTGGATGCAATTATCCCTGAACCCTACACCCCACCTCTTTGACAAGGTCTCGGGACCCGGCGCTGCCATTTCCAGTGTGGCAACGATCTCAGGCTGGGTGAAGCCGAGACCGACCTAATATGGCGGCCGAGTAGTTGGAATAGGGTTCCGCTCCTTTAAAGGAGCCAAAAGGGTTGTGCATACTGACTAACGAGGCTCGTGGGGTATACTGCAGCATAATTATGACAAGGACTTCAAAGGGATGATCCTACCAATCTGTTTAAGCTTTGAACTCTTAAGCTGCATAAGTCATAAGCTTTAGACATGCAGCTGCGTAAGACGATGAAGCTGACAGAGATCTCTTGCAAACTTGCTGCACAAGGCGTACCAGCGCCGGAGGCACCCTCAAGACATACTTCCTTGTGGACCACATGACCCTTAGAAGTAGGGGCCTTATACCCTATACCCTAAAAACTATGCATCACTCTATGGTATATGAACCTACCCTTTTAAGGTTCATGTCGTCCTTAAGGTTTTAAGCCGAAATTCTGAACCTTACGACCGATGACCGATTCTATAGGGTATAAACCCCAAACCCGAAACCCTAGATTCCAAGGCTTCAAAACTCTTGAGCGGAGCCATGCTGAAGGGGTTTACGGTTTAGGGGTTCGGTTTAGGGCTCTAGGGGTTTAGGGGTTTAGGGTTAAGGGGCTTAGGGGTTTAGGGGTTTAGGGTTTAGGGGTTTAGGGGTTGAGGGCTTTGGGGGTTTAGGGGTTTAAGGGTTTAGGGTTTAGCAGCCGAGATGCCGGGGAAGCATTGCGCGAGAAGGGCGGCGAGGAGGCACAGCAAGTTTCCACAGTCCTACAAAAGTTTAGCGCTTAATGAGGGGTGTAGAGTCTAGAGCACCCTGAACCCTAAACAAAAAACCTTAAACCTTAAACCTCAAATCCTAAACCCTAAACCCTTTTAAACCCGAGACCCTAAGCTTTCCGGGGCAAGTCTACCTAAGCTTAGCGTGTCAACATGGAGTCTTGGGCTCAGGGTTTAGGGGCAAGCCTCCAGTGTCCTACATACGACTGTCCCTGCGAAGCTCATTGGTTCTGACAGGAGGGTTTAGGGTTTAGGGGAGCTTCAGCCCAGGAGCAATGTAAGGGGCCCGAATAATTTGAACAAAGTCTTGGGGTCTACACCTAACAGGGTTTAGGGTTTGGGTGATTATTATTCATGCTGCACGTTACATCTCCTCCAGCGAGATTTCTCGAACTCCGTCAGCCGTGGTAGAAATCGCAAGGCTGGACACTCATCTCTACATCCTCAACCCCGACTAGAACCCTAGTATGGCACCCTGATAAGATAGAACTCGATCATAGAATCCTTAAAAGTTCTGAAATTGACCTTGTGGTACAGAATCCTATGAGAAAACACTACTGTTGATGATATAAACCCTGCATTACCTCAACGACCCTAAACTATGGGAATTATGGCATATGCCTTATTATGGGTAACGCAGGATTT
>CAJNJA010012269.1:0-13215 GCA_905231915.1 Symbiodinium necroappetens | reverse complement strand
AATCAAAGAGCCTGCAGAAGCAGCAACTTGCGAGGACACGAGTGAACACGCAAACCAAGAGAACACACTACACGCGAGTGCAACCTTTGCACACGCAAGAAGCCTAAACACGCACTCCCTCGCACTTGTCCCCCTACGATGGACAAGTCCACTCCACTGAGCCCCCCATACACGACAACAATGGCCATGAAAGCGGTGATGGGTCGCCCTTCCCGCTAGTGGATCGTTGCAAGCGAACCCTGAGTGCGTTCTTCCGCA
This sequence comes from Symbiodinium necroappetens, assembly GCA_905231915.1. Taxonomy (NCBI): domain Eukaryota; class Dinophyceae; order Suessiales; family Symbiodiniaceae; genus Symbiodinium; species Symbiodinium necroappetens. The sequence goes on along the minus strand of CAJNJA010012269.1, from coordinate 12,957 downwards.
CTGCGATCAACAAAACGACCTCCTCAAGGTACACATGACCCCTGCGCAATGAGGCAAGTTCGGCCTTCCTGAGCATAAACCACTGACTCAGAACTACGGCGTCGACGAAACAGCTCGCCTCATCCGGATCCCACGGAGCTGTCCCCGAACTGGAGGACTGAATCAAGGGTTCGAGTTTGGCCACCTCGAGTGAATCCTTCAGTCGATCCGGGCCCAAGCCACGAAGTATGCTACGCTTGCAATCGCGGATCAGCGACTTGCGACTCGACAAGAAGATGCAATGTCCGCCCCTGATGTTTAACGGTGGCACTGAAGCGTTGTGCACACGATACTATCCACCGGCTTTCATGCTGGCGGCACAAGAACATATATTCTGAGCATCCAGTGGTCCAATGGGAATGGAGCCACTTTCCAAGCTTCGCACCATTCACACCACGTCCCAATGCGACTGTTCATTGGCCCCGAGCCTGATGGCGCCAAAACAGTCCTCTTGCAATCTTCTCATGCTTGCAGCCCGATTCTCTGGAGCTGCGGCATCGATGGATGCTTGAAAGCCCGCACGCTTTCTAGCCGCAACCAAAGGCAAGTCAGCTCGCCTGGCCGGTGCCGAGACTGCTTCGGCTGTCTCCTGGGCTTGCTGTTGCGTCAGCAGCTGGAACTGATGCTTCGAGACCCCCGCTGCGCACGGAGTCCTGCTCTCGGATCCCATCAAATGACAAAACGCAAGCCTGACAAAGGATGGGGGCCAGCTCGTCCTGTCCCTCAAACCGGCCCACCAAGCCGCAGCAATCTTGAGCCGTGTGAATGGCGTGATTCAAGCGCATAAGCAACCGCCGCCCACACTCGCTGAAAATCCATGCCTGCAGCACCAAATCGACCTTGCAAGAAACAAAGTCACCGCTGAGGCAACAGAACATGTGCCTTGGGGTTATGATATGCGAGCACATCCTGGATGCTGCGGGTCTGAAGCAAGAACTGCCCAGACAAAATGCACCCATCAGCATCGCATTTGAGAGACGTCAAGACGTCCCGAATCGCAAATAGCATCGCCCTTTCTCGAGGCAGCTAGAACGAAACGATGTCCAAGAGATCGTGCTGCAAGAACTCCAGCAAAACATCGTAAACGCAGTGATAATCCCATCCGAACAGAGCAGAAACTTCCCGGTTTGCGCCACAACAGCGGCTGTGTTGCACAAAACTAGTCACATGTCAATGCGCACACAAGTGTGCTTCTCAACAACAGCCAGATCTATGCTCTCATGCGTGTTTTTATACAACGAACCCATGCAGTTCCGGACTGCCTATCAGCATCTTCACAAGGACAGCACCACCTGAGAATGTCTTCAAGTGTCTGCTGCGCTCGTTGTTGACCTGACGGATCTCCTGACAGGTTTTAGCAGCTACCGCAGCATGCTTCAATCGAATCCGTCCAGCAAGCGTCCCAAGCTGAACCCGGGCTGGGGCCAAGATGGGCCAGGATTAGGCCTACTCCGTACACAGCGACCCGTCCTGCAGAGTTCCCGTCAGCACGGAAAGGGATGTACCAATCACAAGAACCTCGGAGAATAGACCCACGAAGCTGATCCGACAAAGATCACCACTCGCGAAATACTGACTCTTCGAAACTTAGCATTCTTCGCACCCAAGCACCGTCACCACGACTGTCATTATCGTAGCCAGTCGCTCATAAGCGCTTTCCTTATTGCTCTGGGCTTTGCATGCGGGCACAAGCAGAAGGTTCACTGATGGCCTTTGTGCTGGGACAAGTCGCAGTCGAAAGAGGTGCTGGAGCAGGAGGGAGCAACTCAGTCCAAACATAGCTTTGGTCGAACTATCCGGTTGTGGAACTGCGGGGTATAGCTCGAGAACACGCTGAAAAGAAGCAAGGCGCGATCCACTGCATCGCGTGGATGTATTGAGCTTGACCACTCAGATGCCAAACGTCGGCAATATCTATCCTTGACTCCGAGTTGTCCCAGAGCAATGCAGTGAAATGCCAGCATGCCTGACCTCTGAGCTTAACATGCGTACCAAGCCGGCCGCTGAGTAAACCAATTTGTCGCTTTCAGTGCGTCAAAGGCTCCAACTGTTCATCGTAGGTGGGCCCGGGCTTGACACAGCCTGACAAGCAACACTGCTCAAACCCCGCCAGTGTCTGCTGGAGGGCCCACCCATCTGCAGCAAACTCGGTTCTCAAGGAGGGTTCCGACTGAGCTTTCACTGACTGGACCAACGCATGCATGTGTATGCGCACACTTGCACAGCATGCTCAGTGAGGGACTTTGCCCAAACCCCACCATGCGCAGGCAAGGATGTGGAGCACCATCCTGTCAATATTAGCGAAGCTGCAAGGAAGCGCAGGCAGTCGCCTCACCCTGAGGTGCTGCCAAGATCAGCCAAGCATCACGATGGTCAGCAGCATTTTTCCAACAGTGAAGGCCAGGATGAGCCACTGTCGTCCCATCGAGATCAACTGCGGGCGGGCGAAGGCATGAATTCTAGGGAAGCACAGAGCACCAAACTCTCAACGAGCACCGGCAGTCCGGAGCTATTCACGGAACAGTTCTGAATAAGACAGAGACGAGCCAAGCAGCAAGTTCTCACATTGACTGACTCGACTGGAGACTGGGCTGCCAGCCATGTTCTCCAGTACCACGTTGATTTTGCCGGCTTTGAGAAGGCGCAGGATGCGGAGTGATCCTTGGCCATCACAGGAGCGTCAGCCTCAGCGTGTGCCCTTTTCTGTGCTTTCCAAGCCACGGAAGACCCGCAGGAAACGGGCCGATCGGAAAGGCTGCAGGACGCCACCCATTTCCTGCAGCAGAAAGAGGTTTCGGCCCCGTTTCGTGCCTGACTCTCAAGAGCCTGAATCCGGAACACATCTAGTGTGTGAAACCCAGCCACCTGACAATGGAACCCCAAGACACCAACCAATACACCGAAACGTGGCAACGATTACTCATCACAAACCGCCACCCTTTCCGCGGCGTGGACACTTTACAGTAGAAGAATGCGATGCGACCCCAGCAAAGCAGAGGCCTGCCAAGGGTCGTTCCTGAGAAACCAGACACAACCTCGACCCTTCGGTCTCTTACCGGTCTACTTGTACCTGCAAACAGCCCTCCCCCACAGAGGCCCGGTCTCCATGCTCTTCCCTTTCTGACGCACACTCTCTGTCGAGTCTGCATTGCCTCATTTCTCGCTGTTTGATTGCCTTGATTGCTGCAACTTGGTTGTTGGACCACCACCGCAGGAAACTGCAATGCGAGGCGGCGGTTCCGTAAGGTTCGACGCAGTGCGCACCACAACTGCGGCAAAATGTCATTTCAGGAACCAGCGCCTCCACTCACTCTACTTGAGAACTCCACTCACAACTCTGGATTGTGACTTCTTTTCCCTCCCACTTAGCAAGGACGAGCCCGCATTGCAGCGTTAGTTCAGAACTGTAGATTGTGACTTCTGTGAAAAGGTGCTGCGGGGCCGGGGTTCCTCCGAGGCGGTCGAGAGAGCCAAGGCAAAGTCAAGCATGACCACAGTGAAGTCGAAGGGAAGCCAGGAGCGCAAGTAGCGTCTGGCTATAGCCTTACAAAGCATCGCCGGGCCGTACACATGCAATATCGCATGCAATGGCCGTACTTCTGGCATCTTTTTGCTCTGCCGCTAAGATGCGGAACGACGAGTCTCAAGCACAGAGCCCGAATAAAAAGCAGTGTTGAAATTCAGAACGATGTCCTTGGCAAGAGAGGGTCGGACATCTGCAGTGACAAGATGAACGGATCTACCAGGAAACGAGACACAAAGCAATCCGAAACTCGTCCTGGGTTATAGGATTGCACCTCGCCGAAAGCTCTAGCCTCTACATACTTTGAGCGACAATCTGCAAAACCAAGTGTCCAACGGCCAGAACACCATCGCGATTGCACTAAAGATCTGCACGATCAGTTTGCCAAAAGAGAGATTCTTCTGTTCTTCCAGCTCCCATGCAATGGCTGCCGGCAACAAGAAAGAGTCCATCACGATCAAGGAAATGCTCACAATGTCCCAGGCAACTCGGATTCTGTCGCTTGGCTTGACCACGGGCAACTTACACCTGTTCGTCAGCTCGGTGGCATACATCATCCCACTGAACCGCCGGGTCGTTTTCTGGTTTCGCTGTGTCAAATTGCTTTTGATCCTATCTTTGCCCAAAGCTTCGACGACTCCGTTCGTCTTGTTGGAAAGCTCCATCATGTGGGAGTTCAATCGGAGGTGCGACAGCCCGGAAGCACTCTGCAGTGCCAATGCCGACTGCCGCAGGACCAGGGCACCGATCCTCGAAACCATTCAGCAGACACTAGTCGCTTCGAACCCTACAATACAAGGAGCAAGTCTTGAGTCGCCGGGGAGCGGGAGCTGATCTTTGGATTCCTCGTGAGGGGCACTGAGAGCGTCTTCCCTCAAGATCCAGTTCTCGAGCAGGTCTCCACCAGGCTCTGGATCCACATCGGTCTCATCGGGCAACCTGCTCAAGCTGGAGATTCTCCATGCAGGTGCTGCCGCGAGCAGCCGAAGAAGCTGATTCAAGCAACGCCAAAACTTGCGGTACGATCATCTCAGGCTGCAGCAAGCTATCACGATCGCGAAGGTACTCAGCAACTTCTCCCTGAATCGTGTCTTGCACATTGCGAACCTCAAGTCCGGAGACATGCACCAGGCATGCAAGTTCCCACTCAGCACTTGTGAGACGACGTTCTCGGGGCGCAGTCGTCAAGGGCTGGTGCTTGACACATTGCGGGCAAGCAACACGCCTCTGAAGCTCATCGAACGCATTTTTGAATTCCTCGTCGAGCTCCGCAAAACCTCCCGCTGTTCTTCGCCATCCGCTCTAGGAGCCCAGTAAGGGAGTATGATTTTGCCTCTCTAAGACTCTAAGGCCCTGGCGCGTCGTCAAGAGATTTTGAAGTTGCATGGCTTGGCAGACTACAGCATCCAGCTTTCTTGGTGCTGACAGCACTTCCCTCCTTAGGCTCCTCGTGTGTATGTGCGTGAGTGTGCCTGTGCGCACGCACCTCTCATGTTTCGAAAAAAATCTGCGCCATGCCCACTCATGATGTCATGATGTCACGGGTCTTCCACTGCATACTTGTCCAAAACTTCTCGCCGACTTGTTGCTACCAGTGGCTGCAGTGGCATCCGCGCAACCAAGCTTCGTACTGGACAATCCCTCCACACGGCAGCACGGATTTGACGAACAGTCGGGAAGCACCAGCAAAGATTACCTGATAGCCACATCCAGAACACCGCTAGTGCGCACATACTGCTACTCCCCACGTACACAACAAGCCCGGACATGTCGGAGCAACAGCGAAGGGTTGCTAACGAACCTCCTCAAGTTGCCCTCTGCCGAGCAGGGCACATCCTGAAGCCAAGGGCGACAGGGAGGGGTGAAGAGTGGTTTTGGACCTTTCAGCCGTCTGTTTATGCTGCTGCGTGGCGGCCTTGTTTTGAGGCAACCTGGTAAAGTATAGGAAATCTCCTGTTTTGCAGCAGTCCATTTAGGAATAGCAGTCATACTGGAAACGAGGGTGGTAGTCGTCGTAGTCGTCGTCGTCGTCGTCGTGGCCCGCATCGCCGTCGTCATCATCGTCGCACATTCGTAGCGATTGTACCAGGCGTGTGGGCAGGGCAGCCCTGTTTTGCAAACACAACGATGGAATGACCGATCTGAAAAAATTGGATGTTGCAAAAGGTTCTTAGCAGCAAGCATTGCAGAGGTTGTGGGGGCGCGGAGCTATTGCAAACACGACGCTCGGGTGACGGGCTTCAAAACCTTTAGGCCGTAACCTAACATGTATACATGGCAATTGATCACATTGCTTAAACTCGCCTCCTCATTAGGCGATGACTGTTGTAGCTGTTGATCACATGCCTTCAAGCCGCTCCTCATTTGGCGATGGCGGCTGGCGGCTGATCACATTTCTTAATCTTGCTCCTTAAACTATGGCAATTGACTTGATCACATTGCTTACGCCCACCTCCTCATGAGGCGATGGCTGTTCATCGCATTGTTTCCACGATACGCGATGGCAGTTGACCACATGTCTTAAGCCCGCTCTTACTATACGATGCTTAAACTCGCCCCCTCGTTTGGCGATGCCGGTTAATCACAGTTGCCGTATGTGTCAAACCAGCCCACTCATGTGGCGATGGTGGTTGAACACTTTTGTCAAATGCGTGCCTTCTTTTCTGCCTTTCTCCCATACTTTCTTCTTTCTTCTTCCTTCTTTCCTGTTTTCCGTCGTTCCTCTCCCGCTCGGCCTCCAAGCGAAAGGGCACTTGGCGTTAATTTGTGTTGTTATTCTCTCATGCCGTTGCTAAGACTATGATCGATCATTTCTGTTGCGTGCATTCTGTATCCGTTTTTCTGGTGTCTTGTCTACTCTTTTTTGCGCACGGAGGGTCCAACGAAGGTCCGTCAACAGGTTGTGCGGCTTGCTTTGTGGACAACAAACACGCATAGGGCTCTCTGCTTGGCAATTGTGGAGACTTTGCGGTAGAGAGGAGTGCTATCCATCCAAACCAAGGAGTGCGAGGAATGCTCTTGTCGAATCTTCAACGCGATCGGAATGGAGAAAAACTCATGATCAATCGGGGGTCGTCTGACATCAGGTGAACGATATACCACTGATGGCATAAAAAGCGGCTTGGGTTGCAAGAGAGTCCGAGTGGCGATATAAGTGTCCTAGGAGAGTGAGGCGATAAATCGGCTAAGCACTGATCAGAACACTGCGCAGTGGATGGGTTACTAACCCGATGGTAGCATGAGGACTTTATTTTGAAGATGCGCCGGAGGCATTTATAGTGAATCGAGGTAGGAAGAATACTATCCATGGCGTACATGAGAATGGATAGCTTCCTGTTTGCGCGGGATGTTTCATAAAGGGTGTTAGCTTCGTTGACACCTCCAGGCCACGGGAAACTCGTGTGGAAACAGCCTTATGGTTATTTGAGCGGGGATCGAGACTTACGCCAAGATTCTTAACAGCATCGGACAGGGAGACCTGGAAGTCTTCGACTGGAGAAAGGAGGTAATCGGGGTCAAAGTTGACATCTCGTAGCTGATAGATAATCCACGACGTGCTCTTCCTCTTGTATGAGGTGGAAGGGCTTTTGTACATGGTGGGAGGAGTTTGATAACAAAACCGTGTCGTCAGCGTACTCTAAGTCCCACAGAGGGGAACCGAGACGAAGCACACCAGACATGACACCGAAAGTGCGTTCGTATTTCTGCTCAACATCTTCGAACAGATGCATGAGGACAAATCTAAACAGATAGAGAGAGTACATCCCTGGCGAAGGCAAGGGGTTTGGGTAAATTGCGAGGAGGAGTGTTTACTATCCCGAACAATAAAGTAAGATTTCGATTAACGCAATTGTTTGCAGAGAAGCTGACAGAGTCAAACACTTTGGTCCAGTCAAGAAAATAGCATGAAACGACTCAGGTTGACGATCATGGACCTCAAGGAGACGACGGAGAACAGGAATGGGCTGTGTGACTGGTCGACCCGAACGGAATCCGAATTGGGTGTCACGCAAACGGTGGTCGAAGTGAGTGGCCAGTCTTTTCTGGGTGAGTGATATGCTGCGATAATTGGAAAGGAGCTTTGTATCCTTCTGGCAATTTTCACGAGCATGCAGCATGACTACGTCCGAGTGAAGCCAACTGGCGGAGCTTCCCCACGGGAGAAGCAATGGTTGTAGTGATCAAGTAGGAAAAGGCGGCGGGAATCTTGTCAGGGCGCGGGCGTCGGGTTCTGCCATCGTAGTTGTTTGCATTTGGGCCCCCCCCCAAAAGGGACCCAGCAGGGGGTGCCAGGACCCAAAAAATTCGGAATTTTGGGGTGAGGCTGCTTTGCCTTGCGTTTTTCATCGCTTGGCCCCATTTTGGCCCCCCCCCCCCCGACCCCCCTAACCCTGGCCCCCCTGGCCTTCCCTGGCCCCCTGCCCCCTCGCCCCTTCCCTGGCCTCCCTGCCCGTTGCCAAATAATCAGCGAATGTAATGCTTGCCCATCGAGGGACCCCCCTAGAATCCAGGAGATTTGTAGAGGATGGGCGGAAGTCTTTGCAGAGAGTGCGCGCTGGCGAGCGAGCTTCGTCATTTTGTTGCGGTGTTGTTTGACCTGTTGGGCCGTGTCCAAGAAGTTTGGGAATGAGCTTCCAAGGACCACGAATGGTCAAGTTTGCCTTCCCGGGGACGAGAACGTTCGGAATACTGACAAGAGAGTGTCCCACAGATGGGCAGATGTCGTGTGTGAAAAAATTGTGAATCATCTGTTGAAAGATAGAACCCGATAGAAAAAGGAATCCGAAAGGGCTTGGTAAGCAGCACAACATCCATTCGCTACGGTGGGGGAGGAAGCTAAAGGTCGTCACATGTCATTCTTTTGTAAGTAACCTGTTTCGCAGCGGGCAGTTCAGATTGAGAGGGCGAGTGTATAAGATTATGAGAGTCCATAAACTCAACCAAATTCGGCACTGTCCCTGTCGGGATCTTCAAGGGCTTGGCGCCGCCCATAAAAAGTGGCTCCAAAGTTGAGGAGTCCTTGGCCATGGCCGGGGAGAGCCCGGCGTTTAAATCTTTTTTGATCGCCAATAACAAGGAGGGTGCAACAAGTTTCTGTGGGAGGAAAGGAGGTTACCGATACAGTCCCAAAATTCTTGTTTATGCTTAAGGTCCTCGGGAGGGTCTTCTTGACTATAGCGGCATAAACGGCATAAATGCAAAAGACAGTACGGGGTGCGGAAGGAGATTTATCGCAGCTTCACACATGCGCCGGGAGCGAGCCAAAAAATCAGTGGCGTAAGGTCTGAGGAAAGGAAATCCAAACCTGGTGCCTCGATGAAGAGAACGTTTTGGCCCAGGTGGTTTATTTGCCGAACAATCACCAGTTGAAGTCTTGCAAACAGACGAGGTGGCGGCTACCGTTAGCCGCGCTGCTGTCGTTCCTCCTGCTTCTTGCTTTGCTCCTTGGTTTCTTTTCAAGCACCTGGGGTGTCTCGATCTCTTCCAACCCCCATGCATTTACCAATGGTTCGACTTACCAGTGGAACACTTACCCATGGTCTCAATTCACTAATGGAACGTTTTACCAATGGTTGTGTTTCACTGTACATAGCGTTACAGCCTTTGTTCTGGAAGCTTTTCAGGGAGCGGTGGTTTTCCCAACGCAGGGAACCACCTCCGAGGAAGTGCGTCGAAGCGCACACACGTCAAGCCAGCTTTTGAAGTCTGAGTTAGAAGGTTTTCCTTTGAGCCATCGATCCAGTGGCAGTTCCGCACCATAGTTTCGAGTTGGTGGAACGCCGGAGGGTTTTCAAGACGGGGCGAGCCGCAAAGGCCCAGTTCGTGGAGCTTCTCCTCAGAGAGGGCAGTCACCCGTTGAAGACGGACGAGGCCGTGATGGCCGCCCGCCAGCTCGCCCTGGAATCAAAGGTGAAGGAGGCCAGCCAGAAGGCTCAATGCTCGTTTGCCCCAGGCAGCTAACACTTTTTATACGTTAATAAGATGGGCTCTGAATGGCAATATTGTGGAAATTGCAATTCCTGCTCCCCGCTCTAATCGCCTCTGGTGCAAGTCCCAAATGTCATGCCTTCAAAGGTAAACCAGTTTGGGTCAGGTACTTTAGGCGAGGATGCACCAAAGAGCTCCAGTTCACTCGAGCCGAATCTCCAAAGTTATGTGGGGCCCTGCTGAGAGCGGTTTCCTCCGAGGGAGGTGAGCCGGGAAGCTGCTGGACTCAATTTCCGGTGGACAGGCGTCCATGGAAGCAGCTTGGAGTCCAGTGTAAGGGCACTTCCTTCCCGAAATACGGGAAATACCCGACGACGATGCACCTGACTTTGCTAGGAACCTCGCCACAGATCTGGAATCCTTCCCCGCCACAGATCTGAAATCCCTGGAATCCTGTTGGGCAGCTCCGTCGCCGATGCGACGGTTCAAGCATTTACTCACAGCACTCACCGGACGGGAGCCGGACTCATTTCCCTACAGCCCGAGCTGGACACAAGAGTCACCCTGCGCCAGGCGGTTACCAAAAACCGCGACACCATCGGGGAACCTCAGGAGGTACTCGTTCATGGAAGGCTAAAGAAAGACGCTTTCCACATTGGCTTGCCCAGAAAAGAAAGCGTAGAATCGACTACAGAGCCTGACGAAGCTCTCTCAAAGGGACCATCCTGCGGACCCAAGGTGGATCCACTCGTTTACCCCCGTATAGTGCACGACCGACTAGTTTTTCTCGATTGCAGAAAACAACCCGGAAAACACAGAGTACGCCGAACAAACTGGCGTATCATCAACACACTTCTCCGATCCACATTAAAACCCATCAGATCCACAGCGCTATCGGGAACGTAAAACGGTTCAAAGAAGTGGCGAAATACGATCAGCTGTTTTATTTGCGGAACAACACAACCTCCACTTAAAAGCTATCCAGGAAACGAAAACAGATTCGAGTCACAGCTGTTGCAAATCTGGATGGGAAGTCCTCCACTCTAGCTCCCCAGCCGGCAAGCACCACGGCGGCACGGGTACTCGGTATGGTCGCACAGGAGCACCACGTTCGATTCTCATAGGGGTGCCCTCACTATCCCACGAATGAAACCAACGCTTCTTTTGCTTGAAAGACTGAAGAAAATCTTTTGAGGAGGATTCTTGTACAAAGGTGCTCTTCAGGAAAGCTGCGCTTGCATTGCGAAGGTGTTTTGACGGAGTATGGATACAGAGAGTTGGGCTTGCTTCAAAAGGTAATTGAGGTTGTGTCTAACGGTAGATTTCTTGGGGAAAGAGGCAAACCATGCATACTAACAGCGCGGCGGATCTGATCCGCTTCACGACCTTGAAAGACTAAACCTTCGAAATGCATAAAGGAGTTGCCTTTATCAATCCTCGAATAGACTCTTGCCCAATGTGGTTGGGCAGGGGGTCCAGCGAAGGCTGGACGGTTTACTGAGCTAACACCATGCTGAGATTCTCCATGCTTTGTGTGGGGGGGCAGTGAGGTCTACATCCGTTGTAGGGGCAGAGGTGTTCGTTCGAAGGTCGAGGCGAGCCACCCTGCGGGTGTGAACCTGGTTGTTCGATAAGCACACAGTAGCAGTAGTTCGGGGAATCCTGGAGAGCTTGCCTAAAGTTTGGGTCCATGTCTCCCCACTGTATCGGGTCGGAGTCTGTGCTTGGCGCGGCTCCTCTACCAAGGCTGCCAGCGAGTCCTGTGACTCCGGATGGGTGTCCCTGTGGAGGCTGGCTACGACTGAGGTTGGTTAGAAGAGCACGTATTGCAAAGGTCCTGGGAGATAACTTCTGGGTCTTTGCCTATTTTCCTAAAGTGAATCGCACAATTGGTAAACCGGACCACCTGTGAATTCTCTGTCAAACTAATGATACAGGAGATCTGACCACCTGGCTGGTCGTGTGAAAGGAGGCCGGTCTCTTCCATCTTCACTGCCTGAGCGGGAGGAGCCTTTTCTACCGGTACCGGAGCGTCGATACCCGGAGGCGAGGTTGTCTGCAGCTGCTGCGCCGCCGAAGGGTCCACAGCCATGAGAAGCGCACTGTCAGGCGCCGTCACTGCCATCACCGACCTGCTTCACCGAAGCAAGCTATCTGCGAAATGCGAAAGCAATACGGGAGGAAAACGGCACAACTCACAACTAGAGGAAATACAACCCTCGTGCCAACGGGGGCCGCTACCTCTCACCTTGAGCCCCTACTCTGTCTCTACTTCTGCCATTCGTTAGCCGCCTAGTATTTACGTCCGTATTTATTTTTTCGTTGACTCTTGGCTATTTATGTATGACTTCTGTCGATCGCTCCTGATTATTTGCTTGTTGATTTCTTTACGTTCTATTTGTGTCTTTCTTATCCTCTTGGCTCCCTTTCCCTCTCTCTCTCTCTCTCTATCTCTCTCTCTCTCTCTCTCTCTCTCTTTCCTTCGTCAGGGTTGTGGGCAGGGGATGTTCGCGCGCTCAGCGGCGCCCCCGCTTGTTGCGGAGGAGGAGAGTGAAGCGTACACGCGCCATAAAGGCTGATATCGCCAATCGTGGAGAAAGCAGACACACCAAGGGAACATCCCCCGAAAAGTCTAATGATGACATCAGGGTAACATAGCAGTATCAGGTTTGGCGACATCAAATGCCTGGATTGCCCTTCAGGGGAGAATGTTTCTTCCCCTTTCTTGATCTGTGAGAGTTGGGAAAGTACGTTAAGACGGTAAAAACCAGCTGCAACAATAAAAAAGAATGTGTCACAGGCAAGCGGGCATTCAACTGGGCATCGCATGCAATCTGTCATGCTACTCACATGCCATGATGTCTTGGCTACAGCATGCCGTCTTCTTCTTCTTCGCCAGGGCATGGGAGGCGGTTCAGCATGCCGTCTCTCTCTTCCGCACAGCTAAGGGAAGACGCACACCGCCCTCCCCGCGCGCGAGCGCGCACTGGTCACTGTGTCCGGTCAGAACTACTCAAATGATGAGGCCAGAGGTCCCCCGCATGCCGTCTCTCTCTCTCTCTCTCTCTCCAGGGACAGAGGAGCCGGGAAGCGTCCAGTCTCGACCCCCCGCGCGCGAGCGCGCACCCGCGGTTCATGGGTGTCTCACGGTTCCCCAAGGGGATTTTCCCCGAGAGGCTCGGCTATACTGGAGAGAACATTCGAAAAGAAAGCGCGGGCTTCGAGGTCAGGGAACACAGCAACTAAATCAAACAAACACACTCAATTTCAGGTAAGCCCCCGGCCATGGAATATAAAGCTGCATTCCCTCGTTCCCCCCGCTAGGTTGAGTGGGGCAGAAGGAAAAACATGGTGACGGCGCCTGTACGGGGCCGTGCGCTGGGAGACATTTTCATGTTGGCGCCAGACGGCGTCGAGGCCAAAACTCAAGCCAAACGCGCGTTTTGTCCAGATCAAGAGCTTTCGCA
>CAJNJA010012267.1:0-13216 GCA_905231915.1 Symbiodinium necroappetens | reverse complement strand
TAAACTCCCCACCGGTAGGTTTCCTTTCGTTCAAGGGTTTAAGCTTGAGGACCCCGAGTTTCTGCGAGCCTTGAGACCCCCCCGGGTTCTTCTGAAGGAGCCTCCAGAGGCTGTAAATCATAGACTCTAGGTGTAGGGTTCAGGGTTTGGGGTTNNTAAAATCCCTCAAATCCCTCAAATCCTTCAAATCCTCTCTCTGCCTAAACCGCTTCTGATCTTTTCCTTTCCGAGGCGGCCGGAGGCCCAGTCCACATGGTGTAGTTCTCTAGATTCGGTTTAGGCTTTGGGGTTTCGGGTTTAGACTGTAGGCTTCAGGGTTTAGGCTTTGGGGTTTAGGGTTTAGGCTTCAGGGAGAACTGGACGCCGGCATCTTGGAAGAATATCTTCCCGTTCCCAACTGTGTAGGCGGGGAGTGCGATGTTGAGATACAGGCGTGGAAAAGAAATTTCAAGAATTTCCCATTCCAGCCCCCAGTGCAACTCTAGAGAAGTATTCGTAGCAATACCCAAGACCCTATTCTAACGACTCAGGCCTCTATAATACTACAATGTAGCTTCTACTGCAAACTCGGGACAATTGAACCCACATGGCGCTGTTGGACTGGGACCCTATCACAAAGGAAACCCTGAAAGTCGAGAGAGCTAGCATTAATTGCACTAAAGAGGGTTTAGGGTTTAGGGTTTACCCCAAAAAGTTGGAAACCCGATAAAGGACAGTTCGTGCTGGGATGCCCTTTACATGCGTCTTCAGGGTTGAGGCTACTGGGTTTCCAACTGTTGGGCTTCTACCCTAACACCCAAACCCTAAACCCCAAACCCGAAACGCTGAACACCAAACCCTAAACCCTAAATCCTAAACCCCAAACCCTAAACCCGAAACCCTGAACCCCAAACCCTAAACCCTCACCCCCAAATTATAAGGTCCCCTGACAGCCGCAGACAGGAGGGACCCGACCATGATTGCCGGAGTCTTCATCGACTTCCTGAGCCTCTACCAGCTCTTTCGCTGCAGAAAAAAACTCAGGTTTGGAGTTTAGGGTTTAGAGCTTAGGGTTTAGGAGGGTTTAGGGTTTAGGGTTTAGAAGGGTTTAGGGTTTAGGAGGGTTTAGGGTTTCGGGTTTAGGGTTCATGGGGTTTAGGGTTTAGAGCTCAGGTGTCAGGGTTTGTAAGGGCTGTGTTGGGTTTAGGCTTTTTCAGGTCCAGGGTCTGCTGCTTGTCAGGGTTTTGTTGGGTTGTAAGCCGGTTCTAGGTCTCAGGGTTTTAATAGGGCTTAGGGTTTCTAAGTGTTTAGGGTCTAGTGTTGGGGTTTAGGGTTTAGGATTTTTGGGGTTTCGGGTTTAGGGTTTAGGGTTTGGGGTTTAGGGTTCAGTTAGGGTCTAGGGTTTAGGGTTTGTTTGGGTTTAGGGTTTAGGGTTTTCGGGTTTCCCAGCTTAGGTTCCGGCGGCAGAAACAGCAGGAGAAGGCTTTCCAACGGGCACTTGGCCAGATGCACTTGCTCTATGTGCACGACTGGACACATACCGCCAACTGGGACCTTTTTTGAGTAAGCTTTTGTTTTGAGGGGGTGTGCTGATAAGAAAGTCTGCGTACCAGTCTCACGACGTCTTGAAAACACCTCCTACAACCCCGCGAGACGTCTCGAAGCTCCTCATACACCTACAGGGAATAAATCAGCTCAGACTTTGTAAACATTTCGAGCCCTGAGCCCCCTTAAACCCTAGGCCCTAAGCCCCCAGGACACCAAACCCTAAACCCTAAATGGTTTAGGGTTTAGGGTTTACTAAACCCCAAACCCCTAAACCCTAAGCCCCCTCTGGACCTTAAGATTTAGGCCCCGAGCCTTCTAGAAGAGCACAGGTCTCTCTGACAGGCCTTACACCCTGGTCTTGGAAGGATCGGCAGGGCCCTACCAGCCCAGAGCTGCTTTTTCTTTCCTCAGTACTTCCACTTTTTCCTTTCTTGGTTCAGGACTGAAGGGGCTTTCTCTCTTTTTTTTTTTTAATGGGACTTTGTAGGGCGTTTATTAGGTCGCTTAGTTGTGCAACTTTTTCCGTTTTGGGTTTGTGGGTGGTCCCTTTCAGGCTTCACTCCCCCTCTGCGGGAAAAAGGAGTTCATCAAAACCCTAAGCCCAACCGCCCAGCAGCCTGAAACCTTAAACCCTAAACCCTAAACCCTAAGCCCTAAACCCTAAACCCTAAACCCTAAACCGTAAACCCCAAGCCCTTGTCTTTTCAGGGCCTGCCGGCAAAGGCTAAGAATTTAAAATCTTAAAGCCTTAACACACCCCAAGCCCCAAATAAACCTGTTGTCCCTTGAGGGGGCTATGGGCTTTACGGTGCCTCATAGGACCCTCGAAGCAACCCTCAACGGCACCAAAACCATTGAAGCCTTCACACAAACCTACACTGCCCCGACAGCTAAACCCCGAACCTTAAGCCTAGGACCCTAAACCCCTAAACCCTAAAACCCTAAACCCTAAACCCTAAAACCCTAACCCCTCAAAAGCCATTTTGGCTCAAGGCCCCTGGGTGTGTGTTTGGCTTGCCCTGTGGTTGCATCGGGGGCTGCGTCCAGGTGTGCTAGTGCTTCCTGGGCATATCGGCGGTACTACAGGATACTCCTGACGATTCCGGGCTAGGGGGATAAGGTCGGCGGAAGGTGTACCTCCTGGCTTCCTTCTTCTACCCGATCCAGGGCTACGTCGCCGAAGCCTCAGCATGGCCGGCTCTGCTGGCAAAGGTGCACCGTTAAAGTTGGACGTTGCGGCTCTGACTCCAGTTCCTGAAAGTGGCTCCTTGTCGCCCGCTAAGCGCGGAGGGGATCATCCTGGGAAACCATCCAAGCGAGTGGCGATGGAAGAGGGCAAGGGGGTCCCTGCGTCGGGGCAGGTCCTGGTGGATATGCAGCAGTTAGCAGCCTTGCTGGAAGAGACGGGGAATAAAATCATGAAGGCCCAAGGATGGGAGCCTTGGAGGAACTCACAGGGGCCCGTTTGGGCTCCGCGGAGGGGCGCATTGGGGCTGTGGAGACAAAGGTAGAGTCGCTCGAGAACAAGATTGAGGAGCTCAGCAAGCGACTTGAAGCGGGGTCCGGAGCTTCGGGAAGCGAGGGCGAGCGAAAGCTCACCCTTGTGTACGGTGGGTGGCCGCGAGACAGCCGGCGAGCCGACATACTCCAGCAGCTCCGGCGAGGGTTGGAGGGCCTTCAGGTGTGGGAAATGGTGGATTCGGAGCCTTTCACCACGGGCCCCCGGCGAACCACAGCCCTCAGCGTCTTTAAGGCCCGTCCTGGTGAATCCCACTACGATGTTCGTCAGCGAATGCATGGCATCATACGCTCCCTCGCTGACAACGAAATCCTCCTGCCGGGGGAAAAGAAGCTCTTTGCCACCTTTGCCAAAAGCAGGGCTGAGAGGGACATCGCAGGGCATGCTGCCTTGGTCAAGAGGACGATCCATGGTTTGGCTCCACAGGCCGCACATAAGCTTGACATTGAGTATGCCTCGGGAGGGGTTTGGGCAGGACAGAGCTTCGTTGCCAGTGCTCGGCAGCCGCCCCCACCGGGGGTTGCGCCGGGGAGCCTCGTGTGGGATGAAAACAAAGGGGGCAAATGGTGGATCCACGTGGCAGGGTTGGCACGTGAGCTTGGGCTTTCCGAGGCGGCCATCAAGGATGGGCTCGAGAGCTCGAGAAACTGACCCTCTGATGGACATGAGACGCCCACAGTGAATTCGAAGGTATCCTTTCCGCTGTATAGCTGGAATGCTGGTGGTGCTGCAGAGAACAACTATGCTAAAACCATCTCTGACCTTGTGGAAGGAATACCGGGGGATGCTTTGATTGTGATTCAGGAAGTGGCCCGCCAGGAACCTGGCTGGCAACGACAAACTCATGATGCCTGGCAATCTCTCCTCTTTAGGGATCCGGATGCTTGGCGAGGGGTTGGACTGATCTTCAAGCCTGCTCAGTGGAGTGTGATGCGAAGGAAAACGACCGAGCGAGGTGCATGGTTTCGTGTGAGACATGTCAGTGGGAGCGAGCTCTGGGTAGGAGCAGCACATTTCACTCCGGGCACATCGCAGGCAGTGCATGGAGCACAGGTCTCGGCACACTTGAAAGGCTTGCCACCGACTCATTTGCCGGTTCTGCTTGGGTGTGATGTTAATGCACGGATCTCGTGGTGTGTTGGCGATGAGGGGGAGGGGATTCCTACTGCAAAGAATGGCAAGATGTTTGACTTCCTAGCTCAGTGCAAGGGCAGAGGGCTTGACCCTGTGGCGCCTGACGAACAGGACTTTGAGACTCCCACTAGTTGCCCCCGACAGGAGGGCCGGACTGGCAGCCAGATCGACGTCGTACTTGGGGCTAGAGTTCGGGTTGACAGATTGTGCATACATGTTGGGTCTCACAAGGCGCTGGGTACGGATCACGAGCTGCTCTCCGCTGTGGTCCACATCAAGGCAGGTAGGGCGGGCAGACCTTACTGCACTGCCCCGCGAATCTGGATAGGTTGGCTTCGGTTGATGGGGATTTGGATCAGGCGGAATTGCGAAAGCTGGCACAGGTACACACTAAAACCAGGCCGGGTGTGTCGTATCGGGATCCGCAAGACGTCAAGGATGCCTTTTCCTATGCCAAAGCTACTGGGGAGGGGGCGGCCTGGACAAGGGCCAGGAAGCTTCGGAAGCAAGCGCGACTCGAATGGGAACAAGACAGGTTGGACCGTGCTACTTCGGGGGATTGGAATGCCTATCGACAGCTCAAGAAGCCCAAAAACGAGGGGTGGGACGTGGTCTTCGCCGAGGCACATGAAGGGAAGGAACCACATCAGGTGATACACGATCATCTTGCAGGGATCTATGGTACTGGCCAGGTGATTCCACCCCTAGGGGCTTGGGATGGGCCTGTTGACTTGTTCACCCTGGAGGAGCTCGAACAGGCAATCTCTAAAGGGAAGCGCGGGAAAGCTGTAGGGGTTGATGGCACTAGCCAGGAGTTCCTCGTGGGCTTAGCAGCTGTACCAGGAGGCAAGGAAGCTCTACTTCGGTTCTTCAACAAAGTTTACCAGGAAGCAGCCATCCCCGCTGATTGGAACACAGCCCTTATGGTGGTCATACCTAAGGAGTTGTTTCCAGTGGAACCCAAAAGCCTCAGACCCCTGGCGATGAGCTCCAGTATCGCCAAATGCTACTGCCGACTGCTCCTTGGGCGAACAGCGTGTTATCTTCAGCACTCAGGACCGTCCCAGTGTTCACGGGAGGGCAGGCAAACAGCGGAGTATGTGTTCACGATTGCCAGGGTAATGGAACTGGAGGCTGAGTGGAAGCGAGGGGTGGTGATGGCGAAGATTGATCTCCACAAAGCATATGATATGGTAGATCGACCTGCACTTCTTGCCAGGCTGCAACGAGCAATGGGGGATGGGCCTACTTTCAGATCATGGCATGCACTTCTTGCAGAGACTGATGCAGTCCTCCAGACGGGGTGGGATTGCAGCAGGTTGCAGCTGGATAGAGGCATCAAGCAGGGCAGCATAGAGAGCCCCGCTCTTTTCAGCTACCTAGCCGAACAGATCTTGGAGGATACTAAGGTGGAGTTCTCTTGGGCTGAACGTACCCAGCCCCGCTTCTTCCCTTTTTTCCAACACGTCCACGCATGCCTGCAGCCGCTTACAGACGCCCGCAGCACGCAGCACATGCGGCTGTAGTCGAGGGTCGCGAGCAGGTGTTTCCAGGACTGGCGCTCGAGGAGTCCTTGTTCATGGATGATGGATGTGTGTGGGCTCCTACTTCCCAGGCCTTGGGGCGGAAACTAGAGGAATGGTCGGAGGTACTGTTACGTGCAGGGCTCACCTTGAATCCCTCTAAATGCAAAGTGTACTTTTCCCCCTATGCCGACAAGTCCAAGCCGGTGACAGTCCAGGGCAAGCCGGTTCCCTCGCTGCCTGCATTCACTATCATGGGGGTTCCCTTCAGAGTGGGGGCCAACTCGGCAGAGCTGCTTGCACCCTTTGTTCAGCGGGCCAAGGACAAATTCTGGTCCATAAAGCACCTGCTGAGGGCGAGAACACCATTGAAAGGCCGTGTGCAGTTGCTCGACAGGGTAGTGGGAAATTTGGTTCTTTGGTGTTTGGCGGCATTGACACCTGATGCAGGGGGAATGCAGGTCCTTAACAGTCTACAACTGCAGCTGGTAGTATGGTGTATGCGAGTGGGCAAAAAAGACCAGGAGACGTGGCTAGGGTTCAAACAGAGGGCATGGCGGGGTGCAAGGCAAGTCGTGTGGAACACATTGGGCAGGCGATGGTCTACAGCATGGTTGGATCGCTGGTGGACTTTCGCAGGCCACCGAGCTCGTGCTGGGGACAGGGTTGTACCAGGGGCTGCCGCCGTGATTGACTCCTACTACAGAACAAGAGAATGGTGGACCCGAGAACAATGCAAACCTGCTTCCATTCGCATTCAACACCCTCGGCACTACCCCAAACTCTCCAATCTCGAAAAGGACATGGATGATGCGGCTAGAGGGTCGTGGGGGGTCGTAGCCAGGGATAGGGCTCAGTGGGCTCAGTGCAAGCTTCGGTGGTTGAAGGCTATGGATGTGCCTTGGACAGGAGGGCGCCAGACATGTATAAGGTATTAGACAAAGGGTTGGCAGGGTGAGTGATGGCCGTGTTGTAGGACCGGATTACAAGGACAGCGCCTTGGCTAAAGCACAGCTTGAAACTTACGAAGCTCGGCCATGTGGCGACTTCTACATGTCCCTTTGTTGTGGTGGGCCACAGCCTGCTATCACCTTGTGGAGCACCCCGAAGGGGCAGGCACCACTTTTCATGAAGCAAAGCGCGATCCGCGCCCGGGGGAGCTTCCCTCACAGAAGGTTGACGAACAGACGCCCTTGCTGGAGTATGTGACGACGCCTCTCCATGGAGGCAACCGGCAGGGAAAGCAAACATCAGAAAGTGACCGAACCGAGAAAACAGAGGGCTCGATGATGGAACAACAGCATGGGGCCGATGAGGACGAGGCCGATGAGGAGATGTCGAGCTTTATGCAGTCGGAGCACTTGCAAGGGTTGTGGCATGAGCTGCTGGAGGAGATTCGTCTCAAGCTCGAGGGCTATGGAAAAGCCGAACGAAGCCAGGTGGCTGGACATTTGATCCGGCTGCTAGCCCACAGGGCTGTGAAGTCGGCAGACGGATACCTGCTGGGGCACATGACTGGGCGAACGGCCTCCCTCACGGCTCTCCTTGTGGCTATGAGAGACGATGAGTGTTATGGGTGCAAGGTGCCGCCTGGGGATGAGAAAATACCCTGGTTGAGACAAGCGTGGGATGGGATTACGAGGTACATACCGGAGCATCCTGGAAGCAGAGCAGCAGAAGGGAAGTGGCCGGACCATGACACGCCAATGATCATCCGGCTCTTCATGCATCCAGTCCCCATGGACACACCTCCGACCTCCCCGATCCGCATCGAGGACAGCCTTGAGGCACAAGGGGAGAGAGCTCCCAAGCGAGCCTGTGTTCGGGTTGAACTCAGCTCTGGCTCTGGCGATCATCCTCAGATGGTGGCTCTGGAGGTGCCAATCGAGGGCGGTCGAGCCCGACTCAACCTGGATGTCAGCATACCGGAGACCGAGGACCGAGCGAGCCCTGCCAGCGCAATACCGGCTCCATGGCGACCGCTGAGCTCAGGTGACCCCGGTACAGTGGGGAACCTACCTGTCGAGCTACCAGCCCCGGCTGGGCCGGAAGCGGACTTTGAGCAGCTACAAATGGGGTGGCAAGGAGGGCAAATTACAGTGGAGGCTGTCACCAGCGAGCATGGCCCCTATGTGGCTGAGCAGCTCCTTCTTCAGTGGGGGCCGCCAGGAGATGAGACCACGAACTGTGGGCCGGTGAGCACCCAACATGCTAGGCCACCGGTGGCAGACACGGCTCCGGACCAGGAGGAAGACGATGCGACAGGGTTGCTTGCTATGTGGTGGTTTCTTGTGGTGCCAGGGGGAAGTGGTGCAGGGGTGCAGCAGCGAACGGAGGATTTCTTCTCTGTTGCAAGACGGGTTGTGCGATACCTGCAGGACCACGGCACGCCGGAGGTGGTGGTTGCTTCGGCCTTGATGGAGCAAGTGTGGCGACGACATGAGGAGGATTACACCTTACAAATGGAGGACTACTATGACCATATGGGGCTCACCATCCATGTGGAAAGGGATTGTGCCACCGACCTCACAGCGGACAGTGAAGCAGTGATTGAGTGGCTGGAAGCTGAGTTGTGGCAGGAGTATATTGATGAACTCGAAGGAGCTATAGGAGAATGCCACCAGGTGCAGGAAGCCAGGTCTCAACCGACTATGTCCCCAGGAGAATGCGACCGATGGTGGCAATGGGCCCAGGAGTGTGTGCCGAGAGCAGGGCGCGCAGAGAGATCGCGGAGCCCTCCCCCGAGGCCAGGGCATACCCAGCTGGATGACGTGACCTCGTTCATGGAGGGAGGACGAGCTAAGCCGACGCCGAAGCACAAAGCCAACCCCGCCAAGGGCCGTGGACGAGATCGCCGACGGGACGAAGATGAAGGAGGGGAGGACAGACGGCCCGAGCGGGGCAGAGGCGGCCCATCCGACACCAGCCGCCGTCGAGTGTCTCGCCGCCGTTATCCTCGTCGTGGGATGGCTGGCCCGCGAGCCCGCTCGCGCACTCCAGTGGCGAGAACGACCACGGAAGTGAGACGGCTGCTTCCAAGGGCTGGTGGCAGAAGCCCGCCCATGACCATCGGGGATGCCACTTGCTTTTGGCTCCACACGTTGGGGCTACGAGACGGCTTAGCGACAGACGATCACAGGGCTCTCAACCCGGAGGAGCATGAGAACAGGGTCCAAGCGATATCCGAGGTGAGGCCAGAAGACCTGACAGTGGTTATGGCTGCACTTATGCGAACCATGGCCTTGTTCATCGTTGAGGCCAGCCAGTTGATGATGGTGAGGGTACAACAGGCACGAGACAGCCGACAGGGGGAAATGGTGGAGGTGGAAGTTGAGGAGGGGGACGAGGAGATGTGGATGCAGACATCTGCGACGGCTCCAGGAAAACGCATGCACGAGGATGTGGAGCAGATGGCGGAGGACGAACGAGAGGTTCGCAGGCAGAAGCAAGCAGAGGCTACCATGCTAGAACAGCAACTGGAGGCTCGTGCACGTGAGGAGGAGGACCAGGCTCGTCAGGATGAAATGCTTTTCCTCAGACACCAGGGCGCTCGCTACAGAGATTGGGAGCAGTGGGAGGTCCTCAATTGTGGCCCCTCCAAGCCGCGGCGACTTCAGGCATCGTTGTCGTTGGTGCATGGAGAATCAGCCGAGCAAATCACGTGCAGTGTGCCACTAGCAAGGGGACGGGCTATTGACCTTCGCATACAGCTTCATGAACGAGGCGGTGACGAATCAGGGGTGGCCCCCACCCAGGTTGAGGACACTGCGAGGGGTCCGGTGCTGTCCGAGGCGGAGTATATGCACATGTATCGGGAGTGGATGCAGGGGCGGGTATCGGAGGAGGCCTTGGAGCAGATGGTTGGGGCTGAGATGGTTGCCATGTTTCAGGCACAGCGACTTGTGGAGGGAAGCAGTCAGCCAGGGGGAGAGGGTGTACAGGAGGCAGACCAACTGATCCAGCATGGTGCTGAGTGTGAGGATGCCCTGGTGAGTGAGGAGATGGGGGTTCGAGGGTCAGAGCAAGATGCAGAAAGCAAGGGGTTCATGGATGCCGCGTCTGCCGAAGCGAAGTGAATGTGGTCTTGACGGCAAGCTCTCGATTTGGTCGCTCTGATGGTTGAAGTCTGAGGGGTGTTTTCCTACATAGCCTAATGTGGCTGTGTTCGCCTTCCTGCAAGGGATCTCTGACTCTGCGAGTTGGAAAAGAGGCGCTTAAAAAAAAAACCCTAACCCCTAACCCCTAAACCCCAAACCCTAAACCCTAAAACCCTAAACCCTAAACCCTAAAACCCTGAAATCCCAAAACCCTTAGGCTGCATTGTGAGCTGCCCGGTTCAGATGTGGTGGGCCTCCAGCGCTGCCAGGCAGGTGCACTGAAAGGAAATTCAACCGAGCGTCTCGGCCTCGGGGTTCTCCGAATATAGTTTTTTTTTGTTTCTAGGGTTTTTAGGGTTTTTTTAGGGCTTTTAGGGTTTGTAGGTGTTTCTTTTAGGGTTTTAGGGTTTTAGGGTTTTTAGGGCTTTTAGGTTTTTTTTGGGTGCTTTTAGGGTTTGTAGGTTTTTTTTTAAGGGTTTTTAGGGCTTTTAGGGCTTTTAGGGCTTTTAGGTGTTTTTTAGGGCTTTTAGGGTTTTTTAGGGCTTTTAGGGTTTGTAGGTTTGTTTTAGGGCTTTTAGGGTTTTTAGGGTTTTTAGGGTTTTTAGGGCTTTTAAAAGCCAAGCCCTAGACCCCATGTCCAAAACCCTGGAAAATCAACAGAGGGATCCTTTCCCTCACGCCCAAGGACCCTTTCAGGGTCTCTCTCCACTAGGCTCCCTTAAAGGTGGGTTTAGGGTTTAGGGTTTAGGGGCTACGCTCCCTTAAAGGTGCTACAGGGCTTTTAGGAGTGAGGTTCCCTTTAAGGGCACTCGAGTCGGTCTCCTTTTTGGGCTGGACTCCTTCAGGGGCTCCTCCCGGAGATTTTTGTGGAGGGATCCCCTAAACCCCTAAACCCTAACAAGGCCCACCACACTTTAAAAACAAAAAACCCTAAACCCTACACCCTAAACCCTAAACCCTAAACCATCCTCTGGGAGAGTTTGAAACCCTGAAACCAACAGCCTAAACTCTCAAAACTAAACCCTAAACCCTAAACCCTAAACCCTAAACCCTAAACCCTAAACCGAAACTCTGAGCCCTGAACCTGAAATCGATCCTGAACACTTTCTAGATCCCACCAAAAAAAGGAGCCCCCTATAGAAGCCCGAAATAAACCCCGACCCTGAAGCCCAAAACGGTTTAGGGGTTTAGGTTTTAGGGCTTAGGGCTTAGGGTTTAGGGCTTTGGGTTTAGGGCTTGGGATTAGGGCTTAGGGTTTAGGGCCTAGGGTTTAGGGCTTAGGGCTTAGGGTTTAGGGTTTAGGGACATCCGAGGTACTTGCAGCGGGGTTGGTGCCTTGCGGAGCTTCAATGGTCCAGCTTGCGAAGCTCCCGAAAGTTTGGGCAAGTGCTGGGTGCTTTGGTGAAGATCGTTAGGTTTAGGGTTAGGGTTTAGGGTTTATGGAAGAGGTGGGTAGTTCTATAAGTTAGGGTCCTTTGGAATCCAAAAAGGGACCCCAACTTAGAGAACTACCCATGTAGGGTTTAGGGCTTCTCGGGTTTGGGGTTGAGGGTTTATGAGGTTCAGGGTTTAGGGCTTGTAGGGTTTAGGGCTCAGGGTTTAGGGTTTATCGGGTTTAGGGTTTCGGGCTTATAAGGTTTCGGGTTTCTAGTGTTTGGGGTTTACATGGTTTATAGGGTTCAGGGCTTAGGGAAGACTTGGCTTAATCGGGTTTTCTAGTGCTCTAAAAGGGCTCCGTATAGTAAGTCCTATATGTCTTCGCCTCTTTACAGCAACCCAGGCACGGCGTCCTTCAAAAGCCAGCAGTTGCTTCTTGGCTTATGTTGGGCGCTTCGAAGCTTGCAGGATGATGGGTTTAGGGTTTAGGGTTTCGGGTTTCGGGTTTGGGGTTTAGGGTGGATACAGCCCCCACTCAATCACAGTTGAGTAATATTCATAATCTGGATATATGGGGGCAGTATCCAAGGTTGAGGGTTTATCTCACCAGGGTGCCCCATTAGGGTGTTGTAGGGCTTCTTGGCATCGAAGACGTTAGGATTTGGTAAGGGGGTGGTACTTGGAGTTGTTAGGATCCGGATTCGCAGGGGTCTAGCAACTGCTAAACCCTAAGCTCGAAGACTTGAACCCTTAGACCCTAAACCCCTAAACCCCTAAACCCCTAAACCCCTAAACTCCTAAACCCCCCCCAAAAAACAGCCCTAAACCCTAAACCCTTAGACCCCAAACCCGAAAGCCGAATCCCAAAACCCGCGACCGCCCTCCCAACCCTCAACCCAAACCTACATCTTATGCAGCTGGGGTTTAGGATTTAGGATTTAGGGTACTGGCGGCCCGACTCTAAAATACCCAAGCTGCCTTTCTTTCTGTTCAGGTTTAAATTAATTTCAGTTGCCGTACTAAGGAAGATAAGTTAAGGATGTAGTTTAGACTGGTAACTTAACTGGCCCCCCTTAACAAGAACCCCGCACCCTAAACCCTAAACCCTAAACCCAGCCGAGGCTGCAGAAAGCGCCGAAGAGCCCCACCACCTTTCGCTACGAGCTGGAGAAGACCACCTTCACCCAGCCAAGCGACTTCTTCCTGCTGGCGTCGGCCCATGGTCGGGCGATTCTTGGCCGGGTAGCTGAGTAGGGTTTAGGGTTTGAGCTTCAGGGATTAGGTTTGAGGCTTTGGGGTTTGGGGTTTAGGGCTTATGGCTTAGAGTGCAGTGTTTTTGTTCTGGTGTGTTTCACTGGTTGGTTTTGTGATTGCAAGTATTATAGAGGCCGGAAGGAGTAGTTAGATTACTCCTGGAAGTTTAGTTAGTTTTGTTGTAGAACAAGATTCCCCAGAACTTTTTCAGAATCGCAAATTATTAGGGCGCCTACCGCCATTCGTTGCTTGAAGGACCATTGGGACCTAGCCCGTCGGCTGTAAAGCTGGGATTGTTTAAGTGCCCCGATCTCCGGCTAGGGTTTAGGGTTTCGGGTTTAGGGGTTTAGGGTTTAGGGGTTTAGGGTTTAGGGTTTCGGGTTTCTCAATGATGCCCTGAACCCTAACCCCGACCTGAGAGTTCTGGCCTGGTGCCGAAGCCTCCTGAACCTCTAAGTGGGTCCAGCCTTCTTCCCTTGGGTTGAGAGTTTTGGGTTCAGGAAATCATATTCCCTTAACAAGTCGTCTTAAGCCTTGTGGCCCATAGCTGGTTTTCAAATTAGCCAAGGCCCCCTTTACCACGGTACTTTCTCAGGGTGGCTTTTCGAACGCCCACACGTACACCCTAAACCCTAAGCCCTAAACCCCTGAAACCTAAACCCCTAAACCCAAAACCCCTAAACCCAAAACCCCTAAACCCTTAAACCCTCAACCCTCAACCCTAAGCCCTAAACTCTAAGCCGCGCCAAAGGTTTCAGGAGCAGGCGAGGGAGCTGGAAATCTTG
>CAJNJA010012266.1:0-13216 GCA_905231915.1 Symbiodinium necroappetens | reverse complement strand
AATATAGTATAATATAATATATTACATATGGCCCCGAAACGCACATGAACTGCCGGCACAGTGCAGGTACATCGGACATGTTCCTCTCGGAGCAGCTCAAACCGGGCCTGCTGAAAGCCGTTCTCCGGCTGGTCTTGCGCCATCGAGCTTTGAGGGTCTTGCGACTTTAGGGTTGTTGCTATCTCGGGAGGTGTAGTTAAAGTACATGACGGCAGATGGCAGTTTTTTCGATGGGGACATTTGTATGGCCATCATGCTTGGTTCCAGGTTTGCGACGAGAAGGGCATTCCGCTCACACTGCGAATGCAGCAGCTGAGCTGGACCCGGGTTGAGAACAGGAGCCTGAAGTGTCAGTACTGCACCGGGGTGATGAGACTCCCTTTAACATCGCAGCAGTAGGCCATGCCTGACAGCTTAGTCTACGTGGTGATGGAGATTCTGCGCAGCTTACAGGAAGGTCCAAGTTTCAATTCCATGGCACTTTGACCAGGTTTCGGGAGCCCGTGAAGAGTTCAGCTGTGGAAGACATGCTTAGATTGCCTTCGTAGCCTCTGAGCCCCTGAACCCAGTGAGATCATTCCCGACAATTTCTACTGCAGCCGGTGGCTGTGAAGCCCGCTGAGCATCGTTGGTTACAGCTTGTCAGGTCTCTAAACACATCCTACGCTGCATGGAAAGCTTGGGGGCAATAAGGTCGGAGTACGACCATTCCTACTACTTCATTTCAAGCTTGGGCCTTAGATCACTCTTGTTGAGAAGACAGTGCCCATTGTGACCGGCATGTCTTCTTCGACCGAGTTTGGACCCTAAGAACACAATCCTGTTCGCAAGCCTGCGCCCTTCAGGGCTGCCGTCGTAGGTCTCTGCGGAGTTGCGTCCAGTAGTGATTCTGCTGTTCACGCGGGAGTTCGGGTGTCGGCGGCTAGGCACGCAATGAACGGTAAACGACGTCGGGTCGTGTCTCCTTCAAGGCTTTGTTGGTTGCCGGGAAAAGTGTGACTTCTTATGCCAAGGGATGTATCTTAGAAAGGTAGTTTACTTTTCGGAGTTGCCCTTGGCAAGACTCAGGCTTCATCCAGGACCACCTGAAATTCCATGCCTCCTTCTTGAATGGGGTGCTGCGATGGTGCCCAGATCCAGGGACATCCCTGGCTCCGAGCGTCTACTCTGTAGCAGCTCGGCGGCCTGCAGCATGATAACCTCGGAGGGTCGGTGTGCAACATAGTAAGAAGAAGAGGAATAGTAAGAAGAATAACAATAAGAAGAAGAAGAAGAAGAATAGTAGTAAGAGTGATCTGAAGATCCACAGAGCCTCAAAAATTCACGGTGCCCAGGATCCCACAATGGCCGAGGAGTGTCTCGGCGCAGTTGGTTGTGCACCGTGGCGATGCAAAACTATGGATTTCCGCTGTGTGCCTAGGTTTTAAGGAAGATCCTGGATGTAATGAAACGCAACAGGGTGGGAAGGCGAAGTGTATGTAGGCACGGAGTTCCGAAAGAAGTTGCTTCGAGCTTGGCAAGACGGTGTTAAAGTCCTCTGGCCAACAAAAGACTGCACCTGAGGCCAAGATTTCAGATTCACCAGCTTTGTCCCAGATCCCACATGGTCAGAACGCGGTCGGCAGACATGTCGGAGCATGTGAGTTGCTCCCACTATATTTTTGTTGCAGTATTGCTTCTTAGCCCTTTGCATAGAGCTAGAATAGCCGAGAATCGCTGGGTCTTTTTGCAGAACCAAAGGCAATAGTGGATCTTCGCCGAAACGGGTGCATTCTACGCACTTGAGGCTACTGTGGTATGGCCTGTCACGGGTCCCTCGGCCCTCGAAGAATAGGGCACAGCCCACAAAAAGCTCGGCTACCCCAAAGCTCCGGAGCCTCTTCCTACACTGCTCCACACCGCTTCATGATTCTTCCAACACCTCCGCAAGTGGGTTGATTTTTGGGCGTGGTCGCCTTGAGGGCGCAATTGGAAGCATTGCCTGGGGCATGGGAGTAGCTCGAAGGCCCACTGGTCCAGAGACTGTGAATGCGGATGAAGCGACCGACGCCGCTCCGAAGGACATGGGAGTCCATGGGAAAGTCAGGACGTAGAGAGCTGCTCGGTCGAGGAACTTAGAGCCTTCCCTGTAAACAGTCCCGCGACCTACTGTTTGCAGAGAGGCTTTTGAAAGTCAGGACTCTACAACACAAGTGATCCCAGAAACAACAGGCGCCCAGAAACTTGAAAGGAGTGCCGAAGTGGCTCTGCAGAACCTGCCCGCAGCTCCTGCCACTCCTCAAACCGGCACCTAAATCTTGGGACCCTGAGCCGGCTCCTGCATTGTGGATCCTGGCTCCTTCCAGCAGGAGTCCTCGGAGTCGACGTTGGCCGATGCAGGCCAGTGAACTGCGAGGGCGCAGAAGCCGGAAAAAGGTGAGCCCTTGAGGGCTTGATCCCTGAAGGCCCACTGTGCAGAGTCCCAGATTCCCAGATTTAGTGACATGTTACCGGTCGGGGTGCGGTCAGCATCGCAGGCGAGACAACGCCAGAGGACGCCGAAGAGGCGCGCGAGGAGGCAAGCACGACCTGTGTCCACGCCTTGCCTGTGTTGTACACTGCTGCTCTCTGATTTCGGCAATGCCAACCGGGGTGGAGCGGGAAGGGTGGAAGGGTTGCGAAAAGGGAAAATTGTCCGCCAAATCATAGGAGAAGTAGACTTAGATGTGGTTGCTGACCTTGGCAGCGAGCGCAGGTGGAAGCTGCCAGCAATGCTCTGCAAACTGTGCGGATCATTGATGGCAGCCCGAAGGAGATCGAATCTTGGCACGAACAAAACTGCCGATGCTGCAGATGCTGCAGCTGACCAGTTGGGCGAAAGCCCCGATTGTTGCAGGCTCAGGCCCAAGCCCTTTCAATCTTCGCTGATCAGGACTCGTTGGCAGCCGTATCCCTCCCGGATGAGACTGCGCTTCAGCTGGTCAAAGTGAAGGCACGTGAGACCGGATGTCTGTATCACTACTCGTCCAGTCTAGCTATAGAGCGATGGTTGTCGGCTTCCTCCACAGGCTGCACTATCTTCCAGGTCCCATACATGACATAAAAACATTAAAACATACTAAACCCGGAGGTGGCGCCGCCGCAGGCTGGTGAGGTACGAGTGCGCCAGGCCAGAGCACAGAAGGGTCTGCTTCACATCAGGACTTCGGGCGGGCCGAGCTTAAGCGGGACTTCCTAAAGCTGAGCTCAACTGAGTGCTCAGACAGATTGGGTGAGAGCCACCTATCCTCAGGTCCGAATAATTTTTTTTTCATGGTGGAAGTACGAGCAGCACAGCCCGAAGACGCACCGATGCTGCTGGGCTCAGGTGGCTGCAGTGCCCTCACGGGTCGATCTTTTTGCGGAGAAGGCGCAGAAGACAGGATGTCGGAAATGAGGGATGGGTAGCAAGAGAGGTAGTGGCCAGAGTGTCAAGATGAATGTCAGCAGCCACCATGGCTTAGGCATAAGTTTTTGGTTCGTAAGGCAGCAAGAGCAGGCATGGCAAGACCACAAACAGACAGCAGGTGTAGTTGTACCAGCAAAGACAACAGGAATGGGCGAGCGGTGGGAAGAGTGACTGCGATGGCACGAGTGATGGCAGTAGTAGGTGCAGATGCATTCGCGCCCTTTAAACTCGGTGGCTCCGACGGCACAGCCTTAAATCCGTGGAATCTCCATGGGATCTCTTATCACATGGATTTGTCTCGATATTGGGAGGCGGTAACTCACCCCAACCCAAACTCTCAAAGGTCAGTTTTAGGTTGATAGAGAGTTTCCCCGAAGAGATCCCTGGGCAGGAGAAGCCATACCCACGAATCCTTGGCCTCGAGTCTTCTGCCATCGTGGAGGACGTAGGCCCCGCTCTTGGGCTTGGCTAGCGGCTGGTGTGTAGCAATCCAAGTCCGCACTAAACCCGGGGGGGGATGGGGGGTCGGTCGCGGAAGAGTACATGCCACCACTTTGTGTGAGACCCTGGGGAAGAAGTCAAGCTTTG
Source organism: Symbiodinium necroappetens (assembly GCA_905231915.1). Classification (NCBI taxonomy): domain Eukaryota; class Dinophyceae; order Suessiales; family Symbiodiniaceae; genus Symbiodinium; species Symbiodinium necroappetens. The sequence continues at coordinate 9,201 of CAJNJA010012266.1, read as the reverse complement.
CACGGGAAAGCTTCCCTCCAGTCTACGGTACTTTTGCTGCAGGCGAGGGCGTGGTCGAGTTTCAGCCTGGTGACCACGTCATACCGTGCTACCAAGCACACTGTGGCGAATGTGCGGGTTGCAAAGCGGCAGACCCCAGCTCTGCAATGATGATGCTAGCTGTTGCCTCCTCGTGCCATCGCAACATGAGTGCTGTTGTATGAAACTTACTTGATTGTGTTGGCTAAGCATGTGAGAGGTTGCTTTAGGATTACTACAGCAGCGGTTACCGCCATACTAGTACTACTTACTACTACGACGATGACAGCGAATACTACCACTGCCACAACTATTCCCACTGCTACCACTGCTAAGCCTGCCACCACTACCACTACTCCCACTACCACCACTCTACTTCTACGATGACGACCACGACGACTACCACAACTACTGCTGCTGCTGCTGGTGCTGCTGCTCCTGGTACTATTGCTGCTGCTGCTGCCACAACAATCACGGACAGTATCACTACGGCCAGTGTGACCAAGGAGTCAAACTACTGCGACTCCGTCCATCACGCGACAAGCAGCCCGGACTTGTTCAAGCCATGCAGTCCACGAAGCGGATTTGTTAGGTTTCGTGGGTTCTACTTATAACGCTTGGGGCTCCTGGTTGACAGCCGGTGCGGAGGTTTTGCTTGCCGATCCGAGGCCGTGGGGTGATGGTGGCCGATAGCCGGCCCCGGTTCTCCTACGGGAGCACGGAGGTCTACCACTTCAAAGGCACGAGCGCCTTCTCGGATCGGGCCTCAGTCGCAGTTGAGGTGTCAGTGGCATGGCCAGTAGTTGATACTCGAAATAGAGATGAGAATAGCCAGCCTACTGAGAGTGACTGATGGCAAGAACAGGAGCAGCAGTTCGGCAGTTTGGCATCTTCTGCCCCAGGAGTACAGCGTAGTTCACGCGCACTCCCTCATCAAGGTGCGCAAGGCGCGGCGCCAGCTTACGAACTCTGCAGTCAATAGCCACTCCGGCGCTCCGGAAACGGCTTTGCTTGGCCGAGCCATCCGTAGATGTTGTCATGATCACAGCACTCCGTCTGTGTAGATAGGCTGCGCCCAACAATGCTTGGCATGGAGGCTTTCAGTGTTGTCAGCCGGAAAGGCAACCGTTGACCGTGTGTTATGTTTCCAAGGCAACAAGCTTCATTCGACAAACGGAAAAGATATCGTTCGGTTCTTTTTGACCATCCTTCGATGATTGCCTAACATCACTGTTAGTTAGCGATCACAACTGTACAGTTCCACTGAACATTGACACTAATTCGAGCATCTGACATCATGTGGGACGCGGTGCTGACAGCTTGAAGCCACATCCGGAAAGACAGTATAGTATAGTATGGTATAGTATGGTATGGTATGGTACAGTACAGAATACTATAGTAGGGTAGAGTATAGTATAGTACAGTAAAGCACAGTATGGTATAGTACAGTATGGTATAGTCACCAGGAACCCTAAAGAGTTAGATTTTGTAGTTATGAGACATCTGCGGCAGGATGCGCCCTTGACTTACCTTGGGCTCCTCGGAGGCGGGGTGGCCGCTGCTCTTGGAGCTGCTCTTTGACAGCAGACCCTAGGGTTTCTAGGGTTTAGGGTTTCTAGGGTTTAGGGCTTAGCGTGCAGAGATTGGGGATCAAGTAACACTGGCGAGTTTATAGGGTTTAAGGCTTAGGGTTTAGAGATAGGGGGAAAAAATAAAACTGGCGAGATGCATGCAGTAGCAGCCTGTCAACTTGCAACTGTCATGCGATGTCATGTTTGAATCAACAATCGAGATCAAAATCATAGTCATGCCATTGTTGTCGAGGAATGACTTTCAAAGTCTGCAGTGAGAAGCGTGGGGTCCAGAAAGGAAGTCGATGGTCGTCGCGAGGAGCAGAAACGTCAAACGAGGATGCAACTCGCAGCACTCCTAGCTATGGGGACAAGCGGAGAGGGAAGTTTGGCTGTTAGGCAAGACAACAGCTCTAGTCCTGGGAGTGAAGGCAAAAATGCCAAATATGCATGATGTATCTAACCCGTCACATCACAACCCGTGTGCAGCAAGTCAGAAGGATGCAATCTTCGACGGCAGACCTCGCGGCCCTCTGTCTTGCCAGAGTCTGGCAGTGTCGTGCATCTAGTGCTCCTATTGTCGCTTTAGATCGGAGGAAACCTGCAGACAGCGACCTTCGGGGCCAAAACATGCCAAAACTCTAGTATAGTATAGTATAGTATTTAGTATTTAGTATTTAGTATTTAGTATTTAGTATATAGTATATGGTATATGGTATATGGTATATGGTATATGGTATATGGTATATGGTATAGTATCGTATAGTATACTATACTATACTTTTGTCGAATGTGCCCCTTGTTGAACCGTTGATGACCTGAGGTCTGGAATGTCGGCCGTGTGCAGCGGGGTGCGTCCGCTGTCGTCTTTGGCGCGCAGGCTTCCGATGAGAATGTAGGCCCCTTCGCCAGATATGCCGGTACCGCAGCCCCACGCTGAACAGGCACTATTGTCGATTGCGAAAGGAATTAAACAGGATGGTGGATGGCTGGAAAACCAGAAACCGGAACTGATGTAGTGATGCGATAGCCAGCCTGCCACGTCGGAGGAGGAATTCCATCGGCCAAACTCCCTCTGGGGTTCTACGGGTAGATAGGGCAACGGATGTTATAAGTAGACTTGCCACGTCCCCCAGCTTCCAAGTACCGGGTGCAGGCCGAAGGCTTGGCCGTGATTGCTGCGCTTGTGAAAGCAGGGGCTGGGAAGCGGCTTGGCAGAAGCAAGTCTTGGCGAATGCACGTTGAAGTGTTGTGGGCTTTGGTTCGAAGTCTGGAGGGCGGCTCCAAACCCTAAGCTCCGAATCCGCGAGCAGCAGAGGGCAGCACGAACAGCACCCAAACCGCCGACCCTACTCCTCAGAGTCCGTTATCCCACATGGGTAGTTCTCTGCATTAGGGTACCCTTTGGGGGTCCCTTTTACTAAGGGTGCCGTACTAAAATGGGGACCTAAAAGGGGCCCTAATGTAGAGAACCACCCACATGTTTGACCAACCACATCAAGCCAGCTGCTAAGTGTACCGTCGCACAGTCTCCAAGGATTGTAGCAGTGGATCCGTATTCTTCGAGGCTCGTCGCGGCCTTGGCTATTGGGAGCTTTCCTGCCTCTAAGGTATCTCTTGTTCTAAAAGTACAGATGCACCGTCTTTCCACGGCCCTTTGCTGCAGCCAAGGACCTGGCCCAAAAATGGGGTGCAACCAGCCTCCTGAATCCGTATTCTCTGCCGGAGGGGGTCAGCGTCAAGGACCCTTGGGAAGAACATGTGCGGGCCCGTGCCTCCCTGAGCTCTTGCTCACTGCTGGTGCAGGATGAGATCCTAAAGCTTATTGCGACTTGGTTCAGAAAGGTCTGTAGGTTCTTCGTGATCTTCGTGATCTTTGCAGCTACAGTGGCCATTTATCAGTCGCCATTCCGTCGTCTTCCGTAGCTGCTCCCAGGGATCGACCGCCGACTTCGCCTTCGACTGCCGGGGAGACCTGGAGTTGGCTCCCTCGGTTTTAGAGGTCGTGAAAGAGTGGGGGAAATGCGTGACGGTGGGTACGCCGCATGGCCGGGGACTCAGTGAGAAGCAGATTCCCTGTGGCCTTACTTCGAGCATCGCTTCGCACAGCCAGACGGAGCAGTATCGGTCTAGACGGGCTGGTCCGTCTCGGAAGGCGTCTGAGAGGCAGTAGATGGCCTCCGAATTCGCGCTGTAGATGCACGTGATGCCTGCGGTTGGAGTGTGACCAGCGTGTGCAGGAAGCTCTGGAAAAAACCGTTCCTTAAACAAGACCCTGGGAGTCCTTTCCAAAGCCACATGGCGGCTTCCTAGGTCCTGACGTGCTCCTCCGGTCATCCTGGCCGCCGCCAGGGGGTCTCAACAGCGTCACCTTCGGAGGATTGGCTGGGGGAGATGGACGCACCGAGGAATCAAGGTTTGGAGATCCGAATCTGAGGAGTCAGGATTTGGAGACTCGGATCTCAAGGATTCGGACCGTGGGCAACAAATTTATGGGAGGGTATGTGGTTGCCTTGCGTTGCTGCCTGCGACATACATCACACGGGAATAGCCTTTTGGAATAGTTTGGATGTCCAAACCCTTTTTTTCGCCTAAGCGTCCAACTGCCCCGGGAGCATTCAGTCTATTTTGTGGGCAGGTTGGCGCTCAAAGCCGCAGATCCCCTTGCTGGTGGTCTTTTCCTCAGCGGTCGTGCATGCTCAGCGAAGAGAAAGTTGGCTCACGTCGTTCCCCAGACCTTCGACGATTTACCCTCTTCACTGGAAGAAGTCTTTTTTTTGTTTTCGACTCCCCTTCCATTTTTGGCCCAGACCAGGACCTCTACATGGCTGGGGAGTTGAAAGTGGATGCCTCCAGCTTGCAGACAAGTCTGAGGGTGCCAAGCCGGAAGTGCCCTCGATTGCTCGCGCCCTGCTGCCCAGGAGTACATCACGCGCGAAGAGTCCTTCGAAAACATCAATGATGTCTTCGACAACTTCGATGATGCCGCGGGGGTGCGAACCGTTCTGAGATTCTGATCTTTGTCCCCTTGGGCCTAGCCTGCGTAGAAGACCCTGCTCGGCGGTTCCACTGGAAGTCACTGGAGTTGTCGAGACATTCACTAGCTGCGTATCATCATCAGAAGTACACTTCCTGCCCTTGGAGCCTCCATTCCGTTTCATCAACCCCTGCGTTTCCGCAGCAGCCTTGCTTGCGCCTCAGCAAAGCGACAGCGATTTTACAATTCTGAAGCCGTCGACATGCAAATCCCCGCTTTGCTGTGAAAAGGAGTCGGTGGGACTGCTCGGAGAAATCATCTGTGGCATCATGTTACGGAAGCCCATCCTAAAAATTCACCGGACCTTTTCAGAGCTAGTCTGGTAGAGTAGTCAAGGCAGTGCAGACAGCCTCTCTGCGTATTCAGGGGTTTGGAGTCGATTCTGGAGTGGAGGCCACATGCGTGATTCAGTCGGGGCGGGCAGTGGAGGTGAGGTTAGAATCAGTGCGTGGAACTGGGAGAGGGACGCCAGTTGGGAGGACCCAAAAATATCCAGAACCAACTGACTAGTTAAGCACATCCAAATTCTTGGCAAACAGAGGGTCGAACACAAATACAAAAGCAATGAAGTCCACATGGGAGCCATGAGAGCCTACGGTCGGAATGCCATCGTGCATCTTCGCGACAGCTGCTGTCGTCGTCGGAGAAGTACTACGTTACCACATTGCAGCGGCAGTCGTCGTCGTAATTATGAGCGACTGTTGAAGGTGGCTGTCGGAGCAGCAGGACGTAGCATCAGGAGGAGGCGAGAAAAGTGGTTGTAGTAGCGCTTTCCGCGGCAAGACAACGACATGCCGGTTCTGGCACTGAAAATGAAAGTCAAAATGTACAGGAATGCAGGTGGTATCAGTGATGGCAAGAGTAGCATGAAATGCAAGCTTTACAATCTAGGATCACGGCCAAGCAGTGTCGATCTTCGAAGTATTGAGAGACTCTGGCCGTGCAGAGATGTCCTGCAGTTGGCTCCAGCTTGAGCGAGACGAAACATGCGTCGAGCCCTTCGCAGAACGCCCGCAGGAATTTGACAGCAGCACGTGATGCCCAAAACCCCTGAGCCCTGAAGCCTTTGCCCGAGGGTCTTCTGCATGTTCATCGGCCATCTTCATGATGCGACTAGCAGACCATGCGGAGGTTCGGTGGCGCAGGGCACACTTAGTGTGCCATTCGCCACGACTATACTTGCATCTAACCTCCGAGTTGAAGTGAATCCAAGGCAACCCCAGTCTCCTTGGCTTTTGCTTTTGCGATTGCTGTTGAGACTTGTTGCAAGTTGTGCCTCTGCAGGTCCCACGGCCGCCTCCCTCCGGGCGGCCTGAGCCACAAGCGCCATCGAAGTCACAGTCGACGTCCCCTGCAGCATCCATGGGGAGGAGCGGGCAGTTGGGCTGGCCAATCTCGGAATGCTGGGGCTGTTTGTGTCGGGGAAGCTGGATCGTCATCACCAGCAGCGGCCCTAACTCATCGTCATCGTCTGCGTCATCGTCGTCAGCATCACCATCACCATGACATCATGATTTGTTGCCATTCCGCAACCAAGGCCGGCCCTCCGGGCATCTCAGCTGCGGAGCGCCGCAGAGCCGCCGCTTGCCCAAAGCCTGCCAGAGAGACGTGTTTTGTGGGTGGAAGCAGTCGGACTTGTAGCCATGGTCGGGAATATCTACAGAGGAAGTCTACGGGAGTAGCGGGGCTTGCACCGGTGGTGATGATGATGTTGCTGTTGTTGTTGTTGGAGTGCTGGCGGTGTGGGTGGTCGTCGAGGAGTTAGTCAGTAGCAGCAGCAGGAGGATGCAGGAGGTTAGTAACAGTAGTAGTAGTAGTAGTAGTAGCAGCAGCAGCAGCAGTAGTAGTAGTAGCAGTAGTAGTAGAAGAAGAAGAAAAAGCTGTTGCTGTTGCTGTTGTTGTCGACGTCGTCGTTGTAGATCTCGTGGTCGTCGTCGCAGTCGTCGGTGTTGTGTTCTGCCCAGCCGTGCACGAACGCCCTCGACCGCAGCAAGGAACATGTCGAAGCGCTACGACGTGTCCATGGGCATCCTCGGGCGGGAGACCTCCAAGCCCAGGCATCAAGACTTAGCAGATTGAGCAACATCCCAAGATGCATCTAGAGCCCACCGGGAAGCGTTTCTTCTGATACGGCAACAGAGTAGGGGCCCTGCCCACCAGAGCAGATCTCTAGGATCGGTGCGGTCTTAGATGGGCCCTTGGGCATTTGGCAGAGCCGAATCCCCTGAACGGGTTTCGCCGCTTTAGGTCTTAAGCCGGAAAGGCCGGGGTAACTGCAGACGCACCTGTCAGTCCACGCAGTGCTTTGAAACCCTTACGCCTAACACTGTGTCTTTTGGACGGTTTGTTTCGAGAACACAAAGTCAGCCGATAATCAGCAGAGCGATCGCAACTCAACTGAACAATGCCCAACAACTGTTGACTTATAGACGTAGATCGTTTGCTCCATTTGTGTTGATGTGCATGTGCACGTATGGCATATTATGTACATACGCTGTGTGGGGGCATAGACCTACTTAAAGCTCGGTGTCCCGAGCGCCGAAACCAGGCCGGCTCTCCAAGCCGTGCTGCGCTCCATGAGGCGTGCGCAATTCTGGACTACCAACACGGTTCGAGACGTTCTACGTACTGCCATGTGCGTGTGTCTCTCTGTGTGTTTTGCGGAAAGTGCTTGTGGTGTTTGTTGCCCGTCTTGTCATTCGTTCTGTCGTCAGGATTCGGCGTGTTGTGTCAGCTGTCATCTTTTTGAGCTGTTGATCATGTTGATGGTGGTGACAACTTGTGCCATTACTGCAGCTGTAAGTTTTGTGACAGGCGGCCCATCCACGAGATCCACGGCCTCGACACAGCGCACTGGCTCGCTTCTGTGGAACGCGCGCGCTCCGCCGCATCGTGCCCAATTTTGCAGGTTCTTAGTTTAAGTCCAAACGGGACACGGCAGACCCCGAAATAGGAGGAACGGGCCCTTCCGTCCGACTCTGTGCAAGGAAAGGAGGCGGCGCGGCGGCGTCGACAAACGACCTGTTCCGTCGTGGAACTTCCGAGGACCTCGTGGTTTCGGAGAATTGCCTGCCGGAATATTACCCCAACAGAGCATGCAGTTGTGACAGGTATGCCCGCTACTGTATGGCTTGTACGTGATCTGGTAGTTGCTTTAGGTTAAAATCGATGCCTCAAACGTCTCAGCCACACCCAACCCACGTGTCCTCGGTTGTGAAGCTGGCGTTCAGGCGGCGGTCCGCTTCAGCCCATCGCTGGCAGCACGGACAGAGTGAGTCAGACAGATGGCAAAGGTGCCATGACAGGTTCATGTCAGAAAGATTAAGCATGATCCGCAGCCTTCTTCGGACTAGCTGTCGACAGGCCTTTAGTTGGCGGTTACATCGCAGGGGCCACGCGAAGCTGAGCCAGGTGGCTTTGGGACGAGCCCCGGGGCGACGCATGCAGCTCGTCCGGCAGTTGAGATCAAGGCAAACGAGCCTTTGATATCAAAGCCACCAATCGAGGCCGGACGTTCCCCGCAAGGCTGAAACTCCCGACCTGAGCACTAACAAGCACCTGGACCATCTGGACCCCAAAGCCCTCAAACTCAAGACTGAAGCCCAAACCCGAACGCAACCACCGCTTCCCAGTTGCAGCAGAAGCTCGACGAGCAGCTGCGGCGCCAGGAAGAGCTTCAGCGACAACTGTGCCACGGATGATCATCAGCATGACGGCTATAGTGAGTCCCAGGTTCATGTTCGAATGCACTACAAGCAGCAGCAGCAGCAGCAGCAGCAGCAGCAGCAGCAGCATTTTTGCAGTTGCAGGTATGGTAGCAGTGGTGGTAGTGGTGGTGGTTTTTGGTGGTCTTGGGGTTGGCGGTGGCGGCGGTTGCGGTGGCGGTGGCGTTGGTGGTGGTGGTGGTGCGAGTAGGTTGGAGATGCCTTTCAGTGGGACTTTCGGCGTAGCAACCTTCGCATTTGGGAAGCGTGCACGTGTTGTGCATCAGCTCTCCAAAGAGAATGCAGAAGAAGAGCTCCCCACTTCTTCTCATCCTTTGGCACAGCACGTGTGGAGCAGGCTCAGGGATGAATGCCCGCAGGACACGGGCATATCGTTGAGCCCAGATCGTATGTATCCGTGCTCCCACAATTTCATTAAAAATTTGCCATCCCCGAGTCCGGAAGCATTGGTATCTCCGAATCCGAAAGCCACAAAGCTGGAACAACTAAGGGCCCAACTTCAAGGCACGGACGATGAGGCTGCGGAGGCTATGCCAGCTTCAGTATTGCCGACTTTGCCACTTCTGTCTTGAAGCCTTTTCACGGAAACCACAAATGGGGCTGCGACCAGTGGCATCACGTCCGTGTGTTTGTCCGCCAGTCTGTCGTTGTGCTTCGTCCTGGTTGTTTGCCCGCCTGTCCATCTCTAGCTATGCGGAGCTTCAGGAATGCATGTTTGTATGCGGTAGTGTAGTTACACACGTGTAACCATATTCCCTGTATCCTCATATGTGGACAGCGTTCTCTCCTACTCTTGCTACTACTACTATGCCTCTAGTGCCGCTGCTGCTGCTGGTGCTGCTACGACTAC
>CAJNJA010012265.1:745-13216 GCA_905231915.1 Symbiodinium necroappetens | reverse complement strand
ATATATATATATATACTTGCTCTTCTTCTTGGTTTGGCCTGTGAAGGCAGATGCTACAGCGATAAGATCTTCAGTGTTGTCCGGAAGATCTTGGCTTTCCTCAGAAAAAGGTAGGAGGAGTTGGTAAAGGAATTTCGGCCTCCTTGGCAGGCTTGCTGCTTTGGGAAGGCTCCGAAAAAGCCTGCCGGCAAAGACCTTTGCTCATTGGCTTTCAGGATGAGCTGGTCAAGCTTATCATCAGCAGAGCCCGGAAGCACCTGAGCTCAGAGTCCGAAAATCTGGGAGTTTCCGTTGGGATGGGTCGACTCCAGTCTCCCCAAGAGTCTTCCAGAGCCAACTGTGATTTAACAGTCGAGAGGGCAGGCTGCTGCTCAGGAAGTGGGGCTGGGATTGCATCAGCCATATCCGGAAAATCGACATTTTGGGGAGAGGTGCCATCAGCCAAACTGTATCAATTTTGGCAGCACAGGCCCTTATGGCCCATCGCCGGTCCGAGAACGGCGAATGGACGAACGGGTGAAAGCGCGAAAGATGATTTTCATGAGAAACGCTTGACCCTTTGGACTTTACATGGGCCTGGGACATGCGTCCTCCGAAGATAATGCCGCACGAATTTTTCGTTGAGTGATGCAATTCACTCACGAACTGCTGCACTCTTTCTTCAGAATCAGGAGAATCACAGACTCGCCCGTAGAAGGAAAAAGTATCAGCATTGGATGCTATTCCAGCGACTGCCACATCTGTCGGAAGTACTCTGCCCAAGCTAAACATTCCTGTGGCTCCGATATAGTCAGAGCAATGCATCCAGGTATACCAGACATTGTCTTGCCTTTCTGGACCCGGCATATGCTGAAGAGCAAACTTGTAGACAGTCACATCCTGGACAGGGTTTGTCCAATGAGTAGCTGTTGGGAGAAAGTGATCCTCATAGTCAATTTGCTTCGCAGGATCGCAAGTGCAAGCAGCTTTGTTTCTTTGTACCTCATGCTGAAAACTGCTGCAGGCACAGGAAATCTTGAAAGCAAAAACTTGATGGACAGGTCCACTTCGGAAGATCGTACCGATTCGCTGGGTCGTAGCCATTTGCGAACGAGAACATGCCTGGCTTGGATGGTGCGAATGCAGCCATAGGAAGGGAATGGGCGCTTTGCAGATAATGCAGCATGAAAAAAGCATACTGTCCCAGGACGTCCGTCCTTGGGGAAAGAAATCATCAGCATTGTAACCAGGATGAAGTTCATCAAGCTTGGACAAGAATGTCCTCAGTTTTAGGTAACTTGAAGGTTCTGGAAATCGTCCTGTACAGGCTTCTGCTGACGAGGCTGAACTTTCCTGCAACTGCTGTTGTGACAACATAGAATCATAGAAGCCGACGAAGCCGGAGCAGACTAACTGACTTGTGGTCCTCCTTGGGCTTGGGTGCTGGGGCTGCAGCGTCAGCCGGGGGCTTGATAGGAGGCCTAATCCGCTCTGCAGGCCTTCGTTTGTGGGTGGAAATGGAAAAGCAGGGCGGTGGGTAATGCAACATAGGGGGAGGCTGCGTATGTTGCCAGGCCCCAGCTGGAAAAGTTGGAACAGGTGGCACAGGAAGTGGGGGTGGTTGTGGTGGTGGCACAGCGTTGAAAGTATTGGGCATGCCCAAAGCTTGTGCCGGGGTAGCGGCACTGTTGTTGGGCACGTGGCCGTGCAGGCTGCTGAAAAATTGTAGCACGAGGCGGCGGTGCTTGCGATGCACGCGTTCTTAGTTGTGAAGAGGGGCTGCGTTGACGCCGATGATGGCGGCGATGATGCATCCTTCGCATGCGGCTCCTGGACGGATGTCTTTCAAAAGCTGGTCCTGTCGAAAGTTGGTTTCGGGGGAGCTCGAGTCGGTCTAGGCGTCGAAGCAGACCGAGTAGGTGGTCTTGGGCGAGGAGGCGGCGCATGAGTAGGCAAAGCTAGCACCGCTGGTGCGGGAGAAACGTTAGCCACTGGACCCGCTGCCGAAGCGCCTGGTCCGGGTGAAACAGGGCCAGAGCCCGCAAAGAAGTTGAACACATACGACATAGCTGCAAAGCTGATGCGGTAGCTGTCGCTCGAGAGAAGAACAGCTATGTAATCGGAATACTTGAAGCTGCTCAAGGTTGCTACAAAACTGTACAAAGCATACAGAAGGAATGCAATAACAGCGCAGAATATTTTGAGATGCAGTCTGTGTCAAGTCATAGACTGGATTCAGGGAATCCCCGAAGGTTTAAAATTTGGCTTGGACGACTGCTAGGTGGCCAAGCATACTTCCGGATGAGAGCTTTGCGCGAGTGGTAGCCCGATGCTCGGGCAGACCATGTGCCTGCACTGTGAGGGTGTCGACTGCTCCAAGTTTCTGTCGGCAAGTTAAAAACGACAGTTCTGTTTGAAGCGTTGATCGTGAAGCTCAAAAACTTGTGATCCGAAACAGTCTCCAGTTGGACGGTAGACCCATAGAACGACAAGTGCATGAATTCACGTATCGCCGTATCGCACCCAGACGGTGAGGTTTGGTGTCGGACAGGATGAGACGATTGTCCACGTACCGACACATGAAAATCTCGGATTCTTGCGAAATGAACATGCCAATGGACTGAAGCTCAGTAGCCCATTGATTCTGCCAAGCTAATTCTCTTTGCAAACTGGCAGGCCGCTGAGCACTGGGCTGATTTGATTGATAATGCATGTGCCTCGGTGTTGGCGAAAATCTTGCCAGCAGCTTGAAACACACTTGCATCAAAAGAGAGCTGTGCAATAGATTCAAGGTGTTGAACCCGAATGGTCTTGACCTGCTTGGAGTGTCTTGTTCTGGGCCGGCCAGGCCAGGCAGTCTCCATGTTGGGTTGCTTTTTGAGAGAAACTGCGATATAATTGGGGGTACCCTTGGTCAAGGTATTGATGCACAAGGGCCCGCAAAGAAAGCAGAACCTGTTGGCGGGGAGCTGAGTTGAAAAAATCCCACCAAGTCATCATTGATTTCATCAAGATGAACTTCACGAGAAGTTCGTTGCAAAAAATCGCGCAGGTCAGACCACAATTGTGGTGTGGACTGAAGACCTAGGGAATTCCCCCAGGTGAATCGAAGCATAAGCATAATGGCTTGGGATGCTGCTTGGAGCAGCTTCCGAAACGGTGAAGCAGCATAAGATATGATGGTGCGGCCTTTTTCAAAGGCGTTTTTTCTTTTTGAGAAACACAAAGCCTGTGGGAAGATCTGCTTTGAGATCCACAGCCCATCTGTAATGCTGTTTAATGACAGCCGGGATCTTCCGGTCAGCATGTCTTGCTGATGTTGTTGGGCAGTACCTGGCAACTGTTGAAACACTTCTGGATCATTCCAGGTTTTCATCGCTGCCCGGTAGTAGAACACAGGACAAAAAACCATTAACTGGTTTGCAGTAGTTTGCAGCATGATCTTAACAGTGTGTGACAAACTTGCTTTGCAGTTTGTCTTTTGCTGCCTGAATGTTCCTCCAGGTTAAACGAGGTTGGCTCCGAAGAGCCAGTGAGTGAAGATACCACTCTGAAGACATAAAGTCTTCGAAAGCTTGTGTAAGTTCAGCTGGCAAGCCGTGTTTCACTCGCCATGCATCGCATTGTTTGCAGTTGACCTTCAGAAAGTTTTGCTTAGATGGAAAAAAAGGTGGAAGCAGCACTTCCTGCTCCCAAGGAGCCACAGGATGGGTGAATGGGTGACAGGTCTTCAAAACCTGCCACCACATGTCCATCTAGAATACAATGATCTGAGAGGAGATCTTTGTACTCCTGACAGCAACACGGAATAAGTGCATCAGGATTGAGGGCCATCCACTGGTCCCATTGTTGATATGAAGAAAGTCTTTAAGACTTTGGTGAGGTTTTTCTCTCACGTTGGACGAGGGTATATGAAAAGGCACTAGTATTTGCCTAAATCGTAAAATGTTGTGTCGGATCCACTTGGAGACACGAATGGTAAACATAGGATCAGCAGTAAACTGCAGTTGAATGCCCATGGCTCCTGTAGGCCAGGTCATGTTCCGAAACGTACATGCTGCCCTTCAAAATCTAGCGCACTTTACTCCGGCTTGGCTCTTCAAGCTTGTTGCTAAGACGAATCAGCCCGTAGACTTCTTCGGGAAGCCATCGCTGAGATCGAATCTGTTTTGTGGCTTCAAAAGACTGTCGAGTCAAACTTGCCAAGTCGCAGAGAATGTTCCATGCTCTACGCCTGGACAATTGAAACGCATAGGGTTGGGGACTAGGGTGCAGTTTTTTGCGGAGTTTAATCCACAATCTGCGCCCAAACTTTGCATAGGCCATCTTGCGAGTTTTTGAGTTCGCCCGAAAGCCTAGAGCAGTTCTTTGCAGAGACAAAGTAATAAAACGATAATTGAGCTTGGGTTGCCAAGAGTCAATGAGCATATGCTCCAAAATCCACGCTTGGCGATAAGACTCACATACAGACATCTGGATAGTACTGAATGATTCAAAAGATCCAGTACTGTGCCAACATCTAACCGAAAGCTCAGCTTGATTCTCCTTTCCGAGTTCAAGCTGTTTCAGTGTAGACATCCTGTTGGATTCTCGGTTCGCTACACTGATAGACGTGGGCCCAATGTACATGTAGGTGGAAGGCTGCCGGTATTGTTCAACAGAATTAAAAAGGCGCCAATCCACAGCTGTTTTCATGTACACAGCATTGGGTCGAAGAAATCTTGGCCATGTATACATGGCTGGATGAATGTGAAGCGAGCGAAGCTTACGACGAAGTATCTCTGCATAGGAGGATTATGCAGAGTCGTTGAAGAAAAAGAGTAAAGTTAGATGTAGAAGTCCTTGGGGCCAAATCATCGAGGCTTTCGGAAAAGCAGAGCAATGGTGAATAAAAAAGGTGCAGGCCTCTCCAAGGTCACAAATCTGAGCCTTCAAAAAAACTTCGTTGATGGCGGCTCATGATGCCAGCTTGGCTGGCGAGTCAGGCAGCTTCAAACTGAGCAGCAGCAATGACAGTTGACAGGTTCTTAATTGTCAACCGAGAGGCCAGATTCTCGTCCAGCCCGAATTTCACAGCTGCAGTGGTGAGCTCCTGTTTGGAAAAGCCTTGTTTGAAAAGCTCTTGAACGGTGCTCACATGTTTATGAAGTTCGGTGAACTTGCCGTAAAAATATGGCTTGTTCTTCAGTGTTTGGAGCCAGTCTTCGACATGGTGATCCATTGCTCCCTTGGGTCTGGAATCCAACATGTTCTTGGGAGAGCTTTTCAAAAGTTTTTTGGCTTCCTCCTCACTGGATTCTTTGCCAGACTTGGCTCGCTTAGGAGCTCTTGGGTTAGAATCCTGAAGCGGCAAATCCGAACTAGATGGCAGGTTGCCCTGTGACTCCCTCTTGCCGGGGGTCAGCTGAAGACCATGAGCTGCAAGCTTGGCCTTGGCTTTGATCAAGGCAGCCGATTCCTCAGGGGTGGCTTTTTGAGGAAGCTTGGCTTTCATGAAATCGGCAAGATCCGAAGAAAGTCGCTGCATGAATTTGGTGGCGTCTTTGTGCTTGTCAGGAACATCTTCTTGCTTGAAAAAAGTTCGTGCCACTTCATCAATACCCAGCTCCAACTCTCGAATTCTCTTGAGAAGTTGGGTAGTGAACACAGCTTCAGATGCAGATTGTGTCCAAACAATTCCTTGGTATCGTCCTTCGCTCAAAGACGAAAGGAGAACTCTGAGAGCCCTCGATGGGACAGTTCCCATGCTCGAATGTCTTCAATGGGGCGGCCAGCTAAGCTTTGCTTGCGGCTCCACTCAGTAGGCTGAACTTCTTTGGAAAAGTTGATGACCTTGCTTGCCTATCGGCTGACGATCCCAAAACTTGTCGTCGGGGTTCGAAGGCCTGTGCCACGATGAATCGTTGTCAGGCCAGGTTCGCCAGCTATCTGAAGACCAGCTTTTTCCTTGCCACTTGTTCGAGCTTTCATCCCAACTTTTTCCGTACCAGTCAGACATGGCTTCGCAACAGAAGAGATCGGTGGGAGGATATTCAAGCTTTTCTAGCTCCTGCAGCTGATGGGGCCCAACGGACTCAAGACTGAACATTTGCGAGGCTCTTTTTCTGAGCAAAACGAGTCGATTCCAGCCTGGCAGTTAATCGATCAGGATCGTTTTTGCGTTTATCCAATGCAGATATCCCTCAGGTGAACCGACCAGGGTTCAGTTACTGGTAGCCGATCAGGGCTCAATCGAGTGGAACCGTACAGGGTTCGAACCGATCAGGGTTCAATGCAGTAGGGAATCCTACCGTCGACGGCACGTTGAACGAACAACCGTCTAGATACACACTCGTGCAATCCTCCCTCTGGTTGACTTGTGTCTGCAAGATTCTTAATGACAGAGGTGAAGATGGTCAGCCACTGGGGCACTGGGGCAGTTGCGGGGTTCTAGGCTTAGCCCCAAGCCATGACATTGCAGAAAGCACTTGCATACGACACTTGCAAAATGACGGGCAGGTACGCTGGGTTGATCAGACCCTGTATCAGCCGTGGCATAGCCCTCTTCGTTGCGCAACCAGCTATGCTCACAGGGTTGCCCCCCTGCAATATACAAAAGAGTATGCTTGCTAGCTCTTGGTAACAGAGTTCCGCACACCCCCCCCCCACCCACACACACACACACACACCCACCCACACACACACACACACACCCCCACCCACACACACACACACACACACCCACACCCACACACACGACACGATGACATTCCAAAAAAGTCAGTTGGCCTGCAGGCCTACCGCACCCCCCCGTGGGCACCTGCACTTGCCGTATCGCCGTCGACGGAGCGGTCGGGCTGTGCGCGCTCCTCTCGAAGATGTGCGGCTCAGGGTTTCAGATGTGGGAGGCCAGGGACTTTGACGGGGGGAACGAGGATGCGATTGTTGAGCACGACTGCTGGACAGCCGGAAGTGACGAAAGGCTGAGGAATGCATCTATGTGATAGCAGTGCAAAGGAAAGAACACAGACCAAAGCGCGAGACTCACAGCTTTCTTCCATGAACAGACCCTTCAACCTTGTCAACGAGCAAGAAAGCTCTAGCTACCAGTGATCCCACAAGTCCCACTGCAAGAGGAAGAAAAGCGCCTAAGAGGAGTCGAAAGAGGCAGAGAGAGCTCCAGCCGAGGCTGGTGAAGCTGAGAACGGACAGGACAGCTGGCGGACTACTTGGAGCGCTCGGCTACCGTCGCTTGTCGGCACATGAGAATTGCACAATGAGATCTCTGTGCCTCCACAAGTCTAATGTCCTCCCGTACCCAAGATTGAACTCCTCCCCGCACATGGCCAGAATGGCAACTTTCCCGAATCTCCCAATTTCCGCAAACAAACCCCTGCCATTCCCCAATCAAAAAGGACAAAACTCAGCCACACGGAACTCCTCGGCTTGAATTTGCTTCGGAGATTTCAGCAGGCTCAGCAATTCCTGTGCGGGGCTCGGCGGGGGCTCGCCGGGCTCGGGGACCGGTCGCAAAACAACTTTCAAAAAGGACTCCTGGTGCAAACAACGGCGTTTTCCCAACTGAAACGCGGAAAGTTTACAACAAGAAACACATTTTAAGCCTCTGGTCAGTGGGAGCCCCGGCTGGGTGTATCCGGTCCTTCGCTAGCCCATACTAAGCTTTTCGGAGCCCCCCACAATCAAGGCGCGCCCAGCCCCAACAACATAGGAGTTTATTCTTCCGAGGCCCTGTTTGCTGCGTTCCTGAAGCTGGGCGATGCAACTACATGTTCGAGTCATCCTCCTATGCTGCGACCACCCCGTGCAAACATACCACGACGCTGATAATCCATCATGAGGCCCATATCTGAAAGGTTGTGCGTCCGTGTGCATCCAACGCCAGCCACACCTGCTCAAGCCGAAGGGACAAAGAAGGCCAACTGCCGGGAAATCTATGCGACCTGAGGATTGAATACGAAGAGCAAGCCGTAGCTCTTCAAGGGAGATGCCAAGCGGGCGCAGGCACGACGCGATGGATTGCACGATCTCCCTAGCCAACGAGGGACGATATGCATAGCTAAAGCCAAAGCCTTAACGCCCCAAGCACTAGTCACTACAACCCCAAAACACCAGCAGCCCCAAAGCCCTAAACCCTCAAAGCTCCAAGGACTTGGCTATTGTTGCTTGGTGATACCCGCCGAAAGAACCCTGCAAACTGCAAACCTAACGGAACACTGAAGTCGAAAGAATCTGCGGTGCTCAAGTCGCAGTGCTCCAATCGGGGCCGGGCACTTTTCCTCCCTCCCACACCCCTTGTCGGCGCGCGACGTGGAACTTCTGTTGAGCTACTTCCAGAGCCGGAGGCCCTCGGCTTCTAGGCTTGCCGATGGGAGGCCCACCCCGCCCCAGCAGTCAGCACTGCAGCGATCCGTGTAGGTGCTCCATGTGAAGCGTATCAGCAAGCTTCACTTGCATGGCGATGATGCTTGGCTCCGACAAGACTTGACCAGCAAATGCTTTGAGGAGAGCGACTCCAAGCCCTTTGCGACCGTGACGGTTGCTTCGCTAGCGTGTACGCTTTAGGCGCTTTGGGCCTGCGCAGGATGCCCAGCTTCCGACAACTCCCGGGACCCTGTGCCTCGCTTGGCAGCGGCCCGACCGGCAGTGAGCCCCGCTGAATCAGCTCCTAAGCGACAGGGATCTGGACCCGGCAGGGTCCTGCACCCAACTCCCTGTGAAACACACCTACCGTCACCGCCCATGGCGCTTTTATTGCAACGTGAGTGACGTTGAGAAGGTCGTGCTGCTTAGCGAACTCCAGCTCGAGATAGCCTCAGAGGGATCTCACGGCTGGACGTTTCGGCTGTTGGCCAGAGTGTTGGCACCATGCGCACTTGCTGTGGAAAGCCTTTTTGCCCATGTCTTCTAAGCTCTGGCAGAGGGGCTTTGGGTCGAGGGCTGCGGCCCCAACACCAATTCTCAAGTCGGGTAAGTACGGCCAAACCTGAAACACTCGCAACTGCTTGAAGTCAAACCCTGTCTCCTTTCAATGTCATGCCTGGGGTTTCTCAGCTTGAGTCGCTGCGGAGCTCCCTGAATTGTGCCGCCGGCAGCTCATGGACCTCTTGTGCAGACCAGCCCTTGTGGGTAGCGTTTCGTGAAAGCAGTGCAGTTGGCAACGCAGAAACTCCAGCAATTCTCCATCTCACTGAAATGGAACCCCAAACTTCCAAACAACCAAGCCCTCAGCAAGTCGCCAACGCTCTCCGAATCGCTACATGCGCTTACTCCGTGCGCCATGTCCTCGAGGAGGATGGTTTCTCTGTCGGAAATCTGTAGTGACACGGTAGTGGTAGTAGCAGGAGTAGTAGTAGCAGCAGCAATTAGAAGTCCACCACTTTCACGCCGAAGACACGGCCACCAAGTGCAAGGCAAGAGCCACCACAACAAAAGACAACGGTGCAATGCTCCGATGTTGTGACTGTTGTTGATGGCTGACGGCTGGCCAAGAAGGATTCTGGATAGCCGTGGCAGACGAGACACATGAAGGCAGCGCTGTCCAACAACATGAACCCAGAATGACTACTTTAAAGACACCCTTTTATGCAGAAAAGGCCGCGCTCTACTGCTTCGACCCTGTGAACACTCCGGGGATCATGAACGGGAGACTTCTTGAAGAGTGGAAGAAGTGCTTATCTTCCATGTTTTTTTTTGACATTTTCGGCTGAACATTTTGCGAGAACTTCTTAATGCTAGATCCAAACTACAGAGCTGGGACTGAAGCTAACGATTTCTGAGCCGAAGCTGTGGAGCGCACCTCGTCGCAGTTGGAGCTGTGGGCAGCCATGGCCGCGGTAGGATGTCTGGGATGCGCCTGCAAATCCTCGCTAAGACACGGTATCTTCCCACTGTGGAACGCCTCAGCCGGGCTCTCGGATTCGCTCCACTCAGAATCCTGATGAGCTCAAAGTTGCGTCAGAGAGCAAGCACCTACCCCCATGCTCACGCACACACTCGCAGTTCATTAAGGCCAAACCCTGGGCCTGGCATTCGGGCGAAAAGCGTGGCTCCACAAAGCTGAGCAATTTCCGAGCGGAAGCAAATCTTCTGAAGCCGACGTCCTTGACAGCTTGGTGTCGTGCTGGCGTCCTGGCAGAGACACGGACTTTCCGAAAACGGCAGCTCGAGATGTTGCTAGTTCAAAAGTCTTCCTGCCCGCCCGCCCGCAAGCATACATGCATACACTCGTACATGCATGCACATATGTCTATAGACACATACAGGCACACGCGCACGCACAGACGCTCACAGGCACACGCAGAGGAAACATGGAAGACGTCATTGCCAGTTCGCAGGTAGTGTCTTCATTGTCAATCGGAGGCAGCGAGCTACGTACTGCTTTCAAACGACCGGACAGCTCCAGGTCCAGATGGAGCTTTCGTGGTCCAGTCGCGAAACCTCCATCAAGACGAAACGTAGACGGGGATGGAAGACCCAGTCTTCGCTCCAGATCCCAATCGCCCAACTGTCCGGGAGGATAGACGTCGTTGGACAGGAAAGGCAGTGGTTGAGATTTCCGAAGCTTAAAAAATTCGGCTTAAAGATTTCGAGCTGCAAAACTCAACGTGCAGTGAATTCGCAAGAGCGCTTGGCTTAGCTTTGCGGTAGAGTCCAGGTCGGTGCTGACTTTCTGACTTTCATTTTCTTATACAAAACACACCACGAGTCCATCACAAGCGAACTCTCCAGGTTTTTTGTAAGTCAAGAAAGCCACTGACCTCTGACCGATCCACAAGAAAAAAGTTCAAACGGCTCTCGCAGCGTACGAAATACAATGCGTCAAGCGTCACTTTGTGATGCTTCGCTCATGCCAAATGCAGCGGTTACGCAGATCCGCTCATGCCAAGGGAAGTGATCATGCAAGTCTGAAAGCCCCCATCGCGTGCGACCTTCCATCTCCGGATCAGAAAGATTCGCAACTGATGCGACTTCTGCTCTCCTGCGAGGGTGGGAAGGCTCCCATCTTAGACAGTGAGTCACGGATCTTGGCCTTGTGGTTCCAGGTCTAGGTCGAGTCTAGGTGAAGGGATGGAGTTTGTCGCAGTCGGGCTGTTTAGGCTTTTCAGAGCGGCTCCAGGGCCAGGGCCGGGAGCTCAAGGCCTTCTCCAGGGAACCTCTCTGAACCTCAAAAGCTCAGAACTGCAAGAAACTCAAGACACACACATCCGCCCGTTCGCACTGCGCCGGCCTGGGGAGAAGCGTCTGCTTGCACCTGCTCGGAGAGCTGCTTTAGGTCCTGCGCAGCCAGCATGAGCAAGGAGCAGGAAAGTCACCCGCGGCAGTTGACCTTTCATGCTGAAGGATGTCAGATTTCAAGTCAGCGAAACTCTGCATGATGCCTTTGCAGAGGCAAACCAATCACGATCATGCGTATTTTTGAGGCTCGGTGATACACATTTGTACCGTGAGCAACAGAGTCGTGAAGCAACACGTCAGATCGGATTGTTCAAACAAGATTAAGAAAACTGTATAGAGGGCACAGCTTTTTCACAGATCCGCCGGTGCCCCACTTCTATCGCTAGCCCTTCATCGGCGGATATGCCACAGAGAAACAGCAACGGTCCTCTGCGATGCTTCGAATTTCTCTCCTTGACACCTTGTTCCTCAGCGTGCGAGTATTTGCGGGGCGTGGACCCTGACAAACCCTTAAGCCCCTTAAAGCCGAGCTCGTTCAAACAGCATTAAACAGGGCCAGAAGCCATCCTCAGAGGTTCGATGATATGCAACTTCCGGTTAAGCCCTGCAAAGTTGGAGTTGGGAGCATCCGCACCTCAGAAAGACGCTATGGACCCTCAACAGCATCAACTCTCGGACCAAGCTTCTCGTAGCTCATCTTCGCGAGTTGAATGCTCCGCGCAGGCCCGTTCAACCTGGGAACCGCGCACTTCTTCCAGGCCTCCGCCACCTTCCAAACATTTCCAAACCTGCAGCCTTATTATTAAAGCCGTGTATCCACACTTGAAGAACCCAAATCAGATCTGCGGAGGGAGGGGTTACATGCGTTGAGAGAGTCCGGGCCGGAGCACTGTTGGTTTCAGGCATCCCCCTCCTCCCAAAAGCTCTTTGCCGGTGAAACACTGCATGCATCCGGAGACAAACTCATCGAGATCGAGAAGTCCTCGGGCTCAATCGGGGCTGATGCTTTG
This sequence comes from Symbiodinium necroappetens, assembly GCA_905231915.1. NCBI lineage: Eukaryota > Dinophyceae > Suessiales > Symbiodiniaceae > Symbiodinium > Symbiodinium necroappetens. Next base: position 1,052 of record CAJNJA010012265.1, on the reverse strand, counting down.
ATACGTGAAGACACGCCTATTCTACAGCATGTAAGCTCTGCAACAGGTCTTTTAGCGCCTCGCAGAGGTCTGAGGTCTGTTGTTTGCTGCAAGGCAAGAGCCCGCCGGACTGAAACAGGGTTCGATGTTTAGGGCCGCTCTGGTAAGGAAGCAGGACTCGGGATACTTTTGATGCGACACAGTGTTGACCTCGTGTCTCAAAGTTGCTGGGTACCGTGTTGACTGGAGGGGGTGGTCGGTGGTGTGCATGCGTGGGTGGGTGGGTTAGTGGGGGGTGGGTGGACGGGTGTGTGTGTGTGTGCGTGTG
>CAJNJA010012264.1:0-38506 GCA_905231915.1 Symbiodinium necroappetens | reverse complement strand
TTAAAGTATACTAGGAACCCTAATAAGATTTAAGGTATATTCCTATTTTTAAGGGGGTTTGGAGTCTCTGGGAACTGTGCTCAAGTCGCTGCAGAAACCTTACCAAGGGTTTTGCAGTCTCTGGGAACCCAGGTCTCATCCGCCTGCGCAGATGTACTTCAAGACCCGCCTGATCCGATCCAACGACAAGCACGAACCGGGGCTTTTCTTAGGGAGGTTGAACGAACATACTATAGGGGCCTTTATCGTCAGAATAGGGTGCCTTTAAAGGGCTCCTAAAGGGCTCTATAAGGGATCTATAATAGGACTCTATGGTATAGGGGCCTTAATAATTAGTATGGGGTTTTGGGGACCATTGTACTGTAATCAAATTAAGGAACCCCCAAAATCGTATTGGTAATTATTTGGGCCCCTACATTACCATTGTAACGGTATATACTCAAATATAATGGTGTTTCATTATGTTATCTTAAAAGTTTTCTCTGCTCATGATGGTGACTTAAAGTAATGTCCCCAGCAAATCCCGAGGAGCCTTTCCTTGCACGGGCGAACAAGTATCACAAGGACTTGTACAAGAGCTTACAGTTTGCAGATCACGGTTGGCATATGTGGGACGTGTCGAACATGACGGCATCCTGGAAGGCCAATGACAGCAAAGCCACCTTCATGTGGGATCAGTATCACTATGACCTTCCATCTAACAATGCAATGAACAAGAACATGTTGAAGACTCTATTCGGTGTGGATGTCCGGTAACCTTCGTGACGTCCGACATGCCGACAGAAAAGATCAGTGTTGCTGTGGTGGAGTCTTGTGGCAGTCAGGCTTTACTTGGTCATACGAGCTCTAACTCAACCCCGATGCATTCCCCAAACCCCATCCACCAACACCTTCGCGTGGGTATGTCTCCTTACAGCTGCACAACTACTCTTTAAACGCTGAACCTTAATCGCTAATTAGACCCTACACCAAAAAACCTAAATTGTGAAACCTTAACCCTGAACGGGGTTTAGGGTTTAGGGAGAAAACCCCACTCACGGCACTGATGGCTCCACGCATGACTTGTTTACTACGTCGCAATGACTGATTACGTAGATGTGTCGTCTGCACCCTAAACCTTGAGCCATAAGCCCTAAACCCCGAAAGCCTAAACCCCTAAAGCCCTGAAGCCCTAACCCTAAACCCTAAATCGCGAAGCCCTAAACCCCTAAATCCTGAACTCTAAACCCCGAAACCCGAAATCCCGAAGCCCTAAACCCCAAACCCTAAGCCCTCCTCCCCGAAAACCTGAAGGCCGCCTTACCCAGAGAACCCAATACCCCTTAATTAAGGAACATGCCTTAAATTATAGGGGCCTTAATATTATGCTTTAAGGCATATTCCTTAATTAAGGGGTATTGGGTTCTCTGGGTAATTGGACCGGCAAGGGTTCTTGGTTTAGGGTTTAGGGCTTGGGGTTTCATGTCTACGGGTTAGTATTTAATGTTTAGGGTTTAGGGGTTTAGGGTTTGGGGTTTTAGGGTTTAGGGGTTAAGGCTTACCTTAAGAGTTTCGATGACGGTTCCTACGACAGTCCTTGAAAGGCTCCTTTACTGGCTTCTTGTTAGGGGTTTTAGTTTAAGTTACCATAATGAAGAAACCATATTATTTACTATAGATCCCCATTTCTTGTAACTTAAATATAAAATCCCTGAAGAAGAACCCAGTTTAAAGGTTCACCTAATCAAGGTTTAGGCTTGAGGGTCTCGGGGTGCTGTTTTCCTACATCGCCCCACCCTCTTCCACAGGCTCACCTTCAGTGAATTCCCCTACGGCTGATGGTAGAAATCCTGCATTACCCATAATAAGGACAGGAATATACCATGATTCCCATAGTTTGTGGTATTTTTATATCAACAACAGTAGGACACTGAACCGTAAGCGCTTCAACCCGACAAACTCCCTAGAAGCCCTATAGAACCCTACAGCAGAAGCCAGAAAGTTGGAACATTCATATCCTCAGTCCTGGCACGAATCCTCCTAAACCTATGTTCCAACTTTCTGGGGAGTCGCTGTCTATAACCCTTTCAACGCAGAAACCTTCTAAGCCAAAACCCCAGAACTTTCATTAGGGTCTTGATTAAGGATCTTAATTTAAGTTACCGTAATAGGGATCTATAGTGTAAAGAAATAAATCACTATCTATATATACATATATGTATATATATCTATATATATATATATATGATTTCTTTATTAGGCCAGCTTAAACCCCTTAACAAGAACCCAGTTCAGGCAGGACGCCTTCCAAAACACCCGGACCATTGACATCGGAGGGGCGAAAGTCCGGAGTCCCAGGAGACTGCGATCCTGAAGTATGATACGGTTGATGATATTAATCCTGCATTACCTTAAGGACCCTTGGGGTTCCTCAAAGGTATCCATATGTGGGTTTCCATAAGGCTTCTATAAGGGTATTATTTGGGTACGGTTGATGATATAAATCCTGCATTACCCAGAATAAGGCAAATACCTTATTTCCCATGGTTTAGGACCTTAAGGCTATGCAAGACTTGTATCATCAAGTATGATAGTTGAAGAAGGATCCCGGGACGTAGTAAGGTCTAAGGGTCCCTTGAAGAGATCCATTGGGGTACTCGATGGGGTTATTACATACGATCCTTAATGCGATTTAGGGGCCTTAATATATGGCATGGGAGTTTGCAGTACTCAGTACTGTTTTAAGGTAGAAGAAAAGAGGCCTCATAGAGTTTTCATGGAGTCTGGGGCATATTCCCTAAACCCTAATATTATTTTTTCTTAGGGGGCTTACTCGTATCACTTCTTCCGGCCGCTACTATAAGAGCTTGAATAATGACTAACACTGTTTTGGGGGGATTCCTTAGTCTAACACTGGTATAGTATACCCCCAAGCCCTATTCTAATTACTAAACTCCCGATACGAACTGAAAGGCAGCCATATGGTGTTCAGAAGGCTGGTGGGTTTCAGGGTTTGGGGGGTTGCAGGGTTCAGAGAACTTCTTCAGGGCTTAGGGTTTAGGGTTCAGGGTTTAGGGCGTGGTTTCGGTTACATGCATCTCCAGGAACATGATCGTTTTGTTTACCTCGTATTGCGAGGGGAGTGGAGCTTAATGTAGGGACCAATGACGGGTAGCAAGAGCTCCCTAATGTAAGTCCATCCCAAAGGTAAGGACTCCTGGCCAGGGGCACACCAACCTGTTCGAGGGAGTACAACCCCTACATGATCCCAAAAAGTTACCCCTAAATCCTAAACTGCCCTAAGCTGCCCTAAACCCTAAACCCTAAACCTAAACCCTAAACTGCCCTAAACCCCTAAACCCTAAAACTCTCCCAGAAAAGCTGGGCCGGCAAGATCTCGGAGCCCACGAAATCGAAGCTTGAACCCTCACATTTAGGTAGGCCTTTGGGATATTTATATTTTCCCTTATTGGGCTTAAGGGGACCCTATTTACTAATATTTTTCGGAGGCTTGAAAGGGCCAACCAGATGAAGCAGCCCTCATAGTAACTCTTCTAGTCTTTCCCAGAGAGCCCAATACCCCTTAGTTAGGGAATGTACCTTAAATCATAATATTAAGGCCCCTATAATTTAAGGCATATTCCATAAATAAGGGGCATTGGGTTCTCTGGGTTCTTGAAGATTGAGACTCGCACATTGGATTTCCGCGCAGGCTTCACGCACCCATGCAACTTTAGGGTTTAGGGTTTAGGGCCAAAGAACTGCACAACTCCGCAATAAGTGCCCTAGTCCTATGATACTGCGAGACCCCAATTGTACGCCCGAAAACCCCAAACCCTAACCCCTTAACCCCTCGAGCCTGATTCAACCCAAAATCCTCAAGCCTAGCCAAGACCCTACAGCCCTAACCCCTGAACCCCTCAACCCGAAACCCCCAAACCTTGATTAACTTAGTTCTCCAGCACCCAACCTTTGAGCATTTTGACTTGTTATGGTAATATATTAGTAACCTGACAGTTTATAGCATTTTTTTCTGTGCCATATTGGGGAACTACGTTCCCCAGCAAAGTACCGTCTTGCCATTGTTGTTTTGGGGTCGCGTTTATAGAGCGGAATGGTCGGAAAAACGGGTGCCCTTAATATTTGGGGGGCTACTGAGGAAGCTAGGGAAGTTGGTTTAAGGCCTTCTTGGAGGATCACGGGACGTGGCTAGTCACTAGGGTTTATTTAAAAAGGTAACTATATATCTACGATTGCTTATAGCCCCAATCAGGGTACTTATCATTTTTTGCTTACTAAGTCCCGTGATCCTCCAAGTAGGGAAGTAGTTTAAGTCTAGGACATTTTCAGGTGGGTAGTTACCATGATAGGAGCCTTGTAGAAGGTCTTTATACCTTATAGAAGCCTTATAGAGGCCCTATGTACCGTAAACTCCCCACCTGTAGTTTCCTTTAATTAAGGCCTTGGGGCAGTCGAGAACCCGAGGTGCCTTTGCTTGGCAGTGGCGAAGCCAAGGCCTTCGGAAGACGGGGGCTTTTTGGGGTTGGGGTTTAGGGCTTAGGGCTTAGAGCTTTGGGTTTGGAGTTTAGGGTTTAGGGTGTAGGGGCGCCCTTAAGGGTTCAGGGTGTTGGGGTTTGGGGTTTTGGGGTGTGTTGGCCGGAGGGTTTCGTGAGAGTTTAGGGTTCCGTTCAAGAGGTAAGGGCTTCTTGAAGGGCTTTAGGACTTTAGGTTAGATACTGCCCCCTCTCAGTAACAGTTGGGTAATATTCATAATATGGATATGTACGGCCCTGAACAGTAGCCCTACTATAGACTGTTACTATATGGGGGTGGGAGCTTTAGGTGTTTTTTGCAGAGGCTAGTGCTAAGACTTGAAGATCTTGAAGTCTTGTTGTTTGCTGTTGGTTTGTCCCCTGTTGGGGGTCCGAAAACATTCAATGCTCCTACCGTTTTGGGTGTATGTGGAGGTCCGTTGATTTTTCACAAGTGCTGTTGGAATTTCAGTACTCAGGACCAACATGCCTCCATATCTAGGAACCTCGGTAGCGTTTGCGCTTGGCAACTGAAAACGTGGGAGGCAGGCTGGTGGTACTCAAGGACCGGGACAAAGCAGTGGAGCAGCTTACGCTAGATGTGAAAGCCAGAGACCCTACTCAGCCTACTCAGTCTAAACCCTAACCCTGGCGACAAACGAATCAATGTCTCTCCGGCCTCAAGGCGGGCGTCGATTTCTGGCCGTCAGCGATGCGAGCCCTAAGGCCATATCATGTTCTAGGGTTTATGGTTTTGGATTTAGGCTTCAGGGTTTAGGGAGGTTACTTGCAAAGGCTCTTCAGGAAGAGTGCGTGCGAATTCGGTGTATCTCGGTGATGCTAGCAGGAAACAGCCCTACGTCACAACGCACAGGTTCTTGCTAGACCCCCATACCATCCTCGCACCCCTAAACCCAAAAGCATCTTAAGCCCCATTATAAACCCCTAAAGCCCTAAAGCCCTAAACCCAAAAACCATCTTAAGCCCTTATGAACCCCTAAAGCCCTGAACCCTAAGCCGGCAAGAGATGCCAGGGTTCGAAAACTGTGGAATCGGGGCAACCTGGGGGTCTTACGTCACGTTTTGGTTCGGATCATGGGGCTATAGTAACCCTATCCCAGAGGCTCCATATAGACTACCATTATGGAATTGGGCCCCAAAAGACCCTCCTTACTAAGGTTTTAGGGACCTAATTCCATAATGGTACTATATCTGGAGCCTCTAGGTATGGTATTCTTTACAGTATCCATATTCGTACCCTTATAGCAACCCTAAAGATAGCCACGCGATAGTACCCTTATAGTCACCTTGTGGTACGCTTTTAGCACTCTTCGTGCCGTGAGTCGGCTACGAACACTCTTGAGGATAGCGAAGTACTGTTGATGATAGAAATCCTGCACTACTTTAAGGACCCTAAACTATGGGAGTTATAAGTAGATTACTTGTTATGGGTAATGCAGGATTTATAACTATCATCAACCGTAGAACAGCCTGCCCACACTTGCAAGCAGCTTCCCGAATCTCCCCAGGCAGGCCCTCTACGTGGAAAGTGCAAACATGCCTGCCCCAAAGTCCGAAAGTCCTATGTTCATTGCCCACGGCCCCTGTGGCCCTACGGTTGATGATATAAATCCTGCATTACCCATAACAAGGAACCGACCATAATTCCCATAGTTTAGGGTCCTTAGGGTAATGCAGGATTTATATCATCAACCCGAAACCCCTAAACCCCCAAACCCTAAACCCCTAAACCCTAAACAGTATACAGTAGAAGCCAAAAAGTTGGAAACCCAATAGCCTCAAATCTCAGCACTATTTGTCCTTAATCCGGTTTCCAACTTTTTGGGGTCTACGGTAAGCCTAAATCTGTGGGCTTGCCTCTGACCTCTTGTCTCCCAATCTTCTCACTGGGCCGCTCGTAGATGTGCAAGTCGCGTGGTCGTACAGGCCGTACTGTTGATGATATAAATCCTTAGCATGACCTTAAGGACCCCAAACTACGGGAATTATGGTATATTCCTTATGAGGGTTATGCAGGATTTAGATCATCAGCCGTAGGTCATGAAACATGGCCACGCCCTGATTCTTTTCACTAACAAAGGATCTTCCAGCACAGATACTCCCCGAGCACAGTAGCCCTACAGAAACGAGTCATGCTTTCGGCAAAGCCCTTCAAAAGCCGACTCGGATAATGGCCGAACAGCTACCGCTTGATTCAACTGGCACACGAAAGCTTGAAGACACCCTTTGAACGCGCATACTGGGAAGACGAGGCCCTTGACAAGGATGGTTGGCGGTGAGTTCCTTAGGGGCTAAGTAGGTAACCGTTTAGCCTTTTGGGGCTTAGATTAACCTAATACAACTCAAGAGGTTAACTTTTTTTGGGCTAAGGTACTCTGCCCCTAAGGTTCTGTGGCTTTCATGCAAGCATCTGAAACCTGACAACTTCTATCCCTGGCTCCCGGGCGTGGGCATGGATGGCCCTAAACCCTAAAGCCCTAAACTCTAAACCCTAAACCCTAAACCTTTAAACTCTAAACACCTAAACCCTAAACCCCTAACCCCTAAATCCAAAGTAGGTTTCCTTGGCCACCAATCCTGGACCCTAGCTCCAGTCTTTGCCGCGCACGGGCCCTGATTTCTGCTGCAGGCTCAACAGAAAGCCCTAAACCCTAAACTCCAAAACTGTTGAACCCTAAACCGTAAGCCCTAATTTCCAAACTGTTGAGACTTAAACCCTAAATCCCAAAACTGTTGAACCCTAAAGGGGGGTTAGCGTCTTTAGGGCTTCGGCCCTAAACCATCTTTTTCCTCCCTCAGGCCCTAGCCTTAAATAAACTCCGAGATCCTAATCCCTGAACTCCTGGACCCTCCACCTGACACCCCTCGAGCCGAAAAACGCTAACCTCATAGGTTCAGGGTTTAGGGGTCAGGGTTTAGGGTTTGGGGTCTAGGGTTTAGGGTCTAGAAAATCAGGAGCCTCAAGAACAACAGCGTGTTTACGAATAATACGTGTCAGGCTTCCAAAATTCTACCCTGAACTCCTGGGCCCCTTACACCCTACAGTTCTCTAAGCAAGGGTTTCTCTAAGGTTTCTACAAGGGTGCTATAAGGGCTCTATATGGGTAGTTCTCTACATTGGGGTCCCTGTTTAGTACTTTAGGGCCCCAATGTAGTACGGCATAACTTATCAAAAGGACCCTATTTCGGAAAACTACGCATCTAAAGCATAAACCCCTTCAGGTTCACCGCCGCTTCGACTACAACTGTAGTGCCCTTGGAGTATCCGCATGCCACCATTAGAGGGATCCTGTATGGCGCCCTAAACCCTAAAGCCTCTATGCCCTAGACAAAAGCCCAAAAAGCCCTTCAGGTTCATCGTCCAAAAGACGGAGGCTCGCATCGTCTTGTCGTCCGACTGGCGCAAGTCGGAGGAATTAAAGGCGGCGCAGGGGAAAAAACTCACAAGTCCCTATAAGGCTCAGTTAAGGGTCTATCGGGTTTTTTCCAGGACTCAGACCCGAAACCCGAAACCCCTAAACCCTAAACCCTTATTAGGGGTTTGGAGTGATAGTTATGATGTAGCCCTTGAGTGCTACGGCCCCTTTCCTACGGCCCCTTTCCTTCAGAGCCTCAAGATAAGGAACCCTTCTTGCAATCCCTACGGTCGATGATATACATCCTGCATTACCCACAATACGGAATATTCCATAATTCCCATGGTTTAGGGTCCCTAGGGTAATGCAGGATTGATATCATCAACCGTAGTTTGAACGAGGGGTGTAGCTATCAGGGCTTGGCGTGTAGCTGCTTTGTTAGATAGAGTGGGGAAGCCAAGCCTGCTGCTTTGTACTACAGCGTCGATAAGGGGAGGTCACTACTCATTCTTCAGACCTCTAGAGTAGTGATTTCGGCATATTATATATATATATATTATACACATATATATATATATGTATATATATTATCTATATTATATATATATATGCAAACCAATGTTCCCTTCGGGCCGTAATGGTTTTGGCATGTGCTCTCATTCTTCATTCAGACATTTTTATAAGGGACAGTTCTCTAAGTTAGAGTCCCTTTTTAGGACCCAATATAGTATGGCACCCCTATAAAACAGGACCCTAAAAGCAACCCGAACATAGAGAACTGTCCTAAGGCTTTCAGAGGCCTGAAAGCGGTTCTGCGTTTTGCGCCGCAATTTCTGGGCCAAGAAGCTCTTATCGGATCCTTAAGGGAGGGTGGTTCAAGCGGGGAGGGTCCCAGGGATCCTTAGAGAGCTTTAGGGAACCTAAGGGAGCCTTAGGGAGAGTTGGGGATTATTGGGTTATATACCCCTCTCAGAACCCCCTCCCTTAAGGATCCCATAAAAGAAGCTCCGAACCCTCTGATGCCTGGAGCCTCAAAGCTCTTCGCAAAAAGTGGGCAGCTTGAGGAAGGCCTCCTAAACCCTAAAACCTTCATGTAGGAACCTGCTTACGAAACCCTGGGCCTTTATTAGGGTTCTTTATGTGATCACTAGCATGTTTAGCATATTGGTGTTCTAGGGCCAGGGTTTCTTAATCAGGTTCCTACAGTAAACCCTCACAATCAGCTCAGAAATCCAGCTCTAAACCTTTACCCATAGGCACCTAAGTAGTTCCTTTTTGGGATTACCCTATAGGATTCTAAATATAAACGACAAAAAGGAACTGCTAAGGGGCCTATGGGTAAAGGCACCCTAAACCCTAAAACCCTAAAGCCCCAAAGCCCCTCTAGCCTGGGGCAGGAAGGCATTCAGAATGCTTTCGAAGAGCACGACATCCCCGCGCTCTACAGCCAGACGCCTGACCTAGACCAGGCCGATCCTCCCTGCCCCTCCGACGTCCCCAGAGAACCCAATACCCCTAGATTCAGGAATATAGCTTAGATTATAGGGGCCTTAGTTCTGATTTACGGTATATTCCTTAATTAATAAGGGGTATTGGGTTCTCTGTGTCCCTGAATCTGGGTGCTCACTTGTTCTTTAGGAGTCGTTGTTCATGATTCTGTTTGTTCTACCGAAGTTGTACTCGTAGTATGGTCACTGCTACTGAACTTAGTCATATCATCATGTTGCTCATTCTTATTCTTAATGCATCTTAATGCTATTAAATCATTACTTCTGGCTTGAAAATCCTGACCTGCTGCTGCTACTGCTACTGCTGCTGGCTTTGATGCTGCTCCTCCTGCTCCGTTGGTGATAGCCATTCTGCTGATATTCGGGTAGTCGTGTGGGATCAGCCGGGTTATGAAATATAGCCTTTGTTGAGGCGGTCTTATTCAGGAACTAGGGCACAGGGCCCTCTCTTTCTCTTTAGATGGACAACCCTGGCCTGGACTGCTGCACTAGGCCACACCTGGCGTCATCAAAACGCTTCACACATCCTTCCGCGAAAAGCGCTGCAAGGAGACCCCTTAGGGATAGGGATATATAGGGTTTAGGGTTGAAGGTTTAGGGTAGCCTCGCAACCCTAAAGCCTTAATGAGCTGTTTCTACAAGCGAACAGTTGGGATGAGAGTTTGAGGGCTTTGGGTCTCGTAAGATGGCTGATTAGGGTTTATTTGCTTGGTGTCCAGTGTTTAGGGTTTGGGGTTCACGGGATTAGCCAGGGTTTTTTTGATTTCGCGTGCTAGTTTGCAGTGCTACCATCACCATGGTTACATTTCCCGCGCAATGGTTTGATGATGCTGCAGGTGCTCATGGTGGGTGGTAGTGATTATGATGATAGCAAACGTGACGACGAGAATGATGGTGATGGTCACGATGGTGAAGATGATGCCGAAGCCGATAGCATGAGCATGGTTAACACTAACGACGATGACGGCGTAGATACTGATGACGGCAGCGTTGATCCTGATGAAGGGGTATGGCAGGCTGTAGAACAGCGCGTCGCTGCTTTTCCTGGTTTGCATTTCTGCTCGAGTGTTGTGGGCTGGCAGTTCGAGTCTGGCTTCAAGAATCAAGCTAGACTGTTTGAGCACCTAGTACTCAACCCTAAACCCCTAAACCCTAAACCCCAAGCATTAGACTGTCCTTCACAGCACGGTCCTCCGTCTTTTTCTACTTTGTGCGGGGCGGGCTCCAGCGTGCATGCTCGGGATTCATCATCTGGGTTGCTAGGCCGCTCTAAACAATCTTAATGCCGCTTTTCACAGTTTGATATAGTACGGTTTCAAAATCAGGGAAAGTTCTGATTCATAAACGAGCTCGCAAGAACAGTTAAGAACTTCGAAGCTAACCCCCTTCGTGGTCCCTTAGGGCTAAGCTGCACACAGGATGCCAGTTCTGTCATATTCGAGCCAACAGCCTGAATCTCGTGGGGCCTCGGATTTGCGTCGGTAAGTCATGTTTCTCATAAGCCCCAGCCCCTAAACCCTACACTCTAGAACCCTGCTTTCCCGTTACATGTTAATGTTCCCTTGCTCCCGAACCCTGTCCTGAACAGCCTTGCTTTCGAGGCAGCAAGGAGTGCAGGGCTTACGGTTTTTATCGCGTTCATATAATGGGGTGTGCAGGCCTTACGCACTGTTTTTATCGGGTTCATATAATAGGGTTTGACAGGCTCTTCAGGAATCAACAGGCCTTTATAGGGTTTAGGGTGTTCAGGCTTTCTGGGTTCCGGTGCTACTGTCCGGAAGGAGATCCGCAAATGGCTTCGGCAGCATCCGAAGGCTCGCGCTGCAGCGCCGTGAGATTTGTGCGGTATCAAAGCACAGCAATCCTACTTTTCAATTTTCCAGACACTCTTGAAACGCTGAGCCCTGAAGCACTAAACCTAAACCCCGAAACCCTAAACCTCTACACCCCAAGCCCTCGTCCCCAACTTCCGGTTCTGAAGCCTTACACTGAGGGTAGTTCTCTACATTCGGGTCCCTTTTAAGGTCCCTTTTATAAGGGTGCCGTACTACTTTGGGGACCGAAAAATGGGACCCTAATTTAGAGAACTACCCCTATACCTCCCTAAACCCTGAACCCTAAACCCTAAACCCTAAAACCTAAACCCTGGTCGAATCATTAAGGAACTACCCACATAGTAACCCTGAGAGTACCCATATAGGAGCCTTATAGAAACCCTTATAGATCCCTTTAAGGGACCCAAACAGGGACCCTCATTTAGAGAACTACCCATGTGTGAAAATTTTTACCTCGAAGACCGAGACCTCGACCCCTGACACCCAAACCTTCCCCCGCAGAGCCTGATGCAGACCCGGTTTAGGATTTAGGGTTTTTAGGGTTTAGGATCTAGGGCTTCTAGGGTGTGTAGGGTTTTAGGGTTTAGGGTTTAGGGCTTGTAGGATTTGTAGGGTTTTAGGGTTTAGGGTTTAGGAACACTCCCTGTCTTGAAGGGTCCTAACAATTACTCGGATCCCCTACATGCTACAATCATAGCCCAAAGCCCAAACCGTATCTATCACCCCTGTAAGTGGGAGGGGGAGAGATGTACTGAGTCGGAGGCGACATTATATACCCTTTGCTTCTCTTTCGCTTGGGCTCTCCACTTGTCGAGATAGCATATGACACATGCCAAGGAGGCGGGTTGATTAGCAATAGAAACTTTCGCATGGTGCGATTACACGCTGGCTGCTTGCTACTCCCTTCTGAAGAGGTAAGGTGGCTCGGGCCCATCCCGTGTTTTCGGGCTTTGTCTTCAGAGTTCATAGGTTACCCTAATGCTCTAAGGACTCATATTTTAAGGCTTTTGGGCCTAAAGACCATACTACACATAAGGCTGTTGGGCGATGTTGAGCCTTAGGGTTAGGTTTGGGTCTAGCCTAAACCCTAAACCCTAAACCCTAAACCCTAACCCCTAAACCCTAAACCCCTAAACCCTAAACCCTAAACCCTAAACCCCTAAACCCTAAACCCTAAACCCTAAACAGACGACCTCGGGTCTGACTACCATAGAGCTTCCGTTTCTTTCAGTGCCGTCTTACTAGGGTTTAGGGTTTAGGGTTTAGGGTTGATGATATAAATCCGGCATTAATTGCTCAGAAAGAAGGAATAGACCATAATTTCCGTAGTTTTCGGGTCCTGAAGGTAATGCTAAGGATTTATATCATCAACCGTAGTATTGCCTGAATTGCTATTGCGATTCCTGAGGTTCCTGAATACATACCCCCAAAACGCTATTCTAGTTCTTCAGGCTCCTAGAGCACCTTTCGGTGTAGAATATGGCGACTGTCATTGGAGCACTCTAGCCACTAGTCATGGCTCGAAATTCGCAATGATATGCCGTGTTGACCAGGGTATTTCAAAGCGGCACACTACCAAACGATCATCCAACCTTTCCCAAACTGGAGAAGCCCCGGTACATGGCCTCGCCCGGCTAGGTCACAAGCTTCTGTGCCGTCGATGATGTCGACTTGAGCATGCCAGATAAGGAGCCTCTGCGACGTACAGTTCACTATCTCAGACTCGATCTCCTTAGGAGCCCAATAGGTAAACTTTAATCTTTTTTGGTATATTAAACCCCTACTAAAAGAAAAGCTTAAACTTTTTTGGGCCAGGGTACTGGGCAGCTAAGTTTCTAGCACTTCTATCAGAAGTAGTGTTGTTTTGCGTCGTTGCCATTACCGTTAACTTGGGTTCAGTGTCCTACTTTTCAAGGAGCCTTTCAGACTCTTCATCCCCCGATGCTTCAGTTACCTACCCCTCACGCCAAGTGCTGAAGCCGACTTCCTGCGTCCTACGAAGTACCTAAACCCTGAGACCTCATACTGTTGATGATATATAAATCCAGCATGCCCTAAACTATGGGAATTATGGTATATTCCTCATTGTGGGTAATGCAGGGTTTATATCATCAACCGTAGCTCCCTCAATCCTAACCCTACTCATGCCACAACCTGAAGCCCTAAACAACTTCTCTGCCAACTGCTACAACCAGAAACCATTTTAAAAAAAAACTAAACACAATGAGCCCTAAACCCTACCCTAATACGACTCTCTGAAAGACCAACCTACCCTAAAACAAGCCATAAAGCTCTAAACCCTAAGACCCTTTCCCGTGAGCCGGCCAAAGCTCCGCACTGCAGTTGAATTCAATCGCCAAGTTCCCTCTAACTCCTCGTCGGTCCTGCATGTATCTGAAACCCTTAGAAGTAGCCTGCTCCTCGTGAAATTCGCTGAGTCTTGCAGATGGTGCAATTGAAACTTCGAGCTCACAAAAAACCGGTGGTTTATGTTAGATTCGCGTTCTTAGATTGGTGAGTGTGCGTTTTAGGTCTTACTACGGAGATACCAGTAATGAAACTGAAAGTGTTCACTTTTTTATGCTTATGAACCCTAAACCCTAAACCCTTAAGCGCATTCTGATTGAGTCCCACTTTACCGTGGTTTCTCCGGCTCTTAGAGCGCATTCTTAGGAGGCGCTTCGTTCCGGTGCCAGGGATGGCGAGGCAGTGCCTGCCGACGGGGCAGGATGGAGTTTAGGGTTTGGGGGTTGGGAGTTTGGGGTTTAGGGTTTGGGGTTTAGGATTAGAGTGTGGGATGTTAGGACTAGGGTTTGGGGTTTTGGGTTAGGGTTTGGGGTGGAGAGAGGGCTGAGTTTGGGGACGGTGGGGGTGGGACAAAGAGGGGTGGGTAAATTTGCTGGGTGTTGGAGCTTCGGCTTTACGGTCTTTGCGGTGTGGATTGGAATTAAGGAGTATGCCTTAAATTATAGAGGCCTTAATATTATGATTCAAGGTATATTCCTTATTTAAGGGGTATTGGGCCCTCTGGGTAGATCTGTTCAAAGTTCATGCTCGCTGGGCAGGTATTCCTGGATCCGGACCGCGAGTTCGTTAAGACGCCCCTTGGCTCCAGAGGGTTCATCCCAAAGAGCACGGGCCCGAAATGTAATTCTGGGGGGATCATCGTCCTTAAGTCTCCATGTGCCGAAATAGTATATACTTTAGCCTTAAAGTAATCCCTGTTTCGGTACTTTGGGGCCAGAGTATGTACTATTTGGGTACATGAACCCTTGGGGTATTGCAAGTAAAACCTTCTACTTTGTTCTAAGGTGGCTTTCTCACCCTGTTGGTGCGGTTCAGTTCGGTGCCGGCGCGAGTCCAAACTTGGTTCAATATTTAACTCAGAGAGACCACCCCGCCTGTTTCAGAACTATTCTTCAACTCCTACAGGCAAGCCTATACAACTTGAAGTTTCGTCATTGCACAATTGAAGCTATTAGGCTTAGAACCATACCTCAGAAGTCTCAAGCCATAAATTTTTAAACCCTAAACCCTAAACCCCTCACCCTAAACCCTTGCAACATGTGAGACAGCGCAGCTCAGGAACCCGATCGTCGGCCTCACAATGGACATCGCAAAGCTCGTGCCCTTGCTTGGTTCATCAAGCCTTGCACCCGAAACCCCTAAACCTCTAAGCCCCTAAAGCCCTAAAGCCCAAAACCCTAAACACCTAAACCCCAAACTCCCAAACCCTAAACCCACATGAAGGATCGAAACCATGGGGACGTTTCAGGGGCTAGAAGCCTCGGGACCAAGACCCGCAAAGCCCTCAACCCCAGACCCCCAAAACGCTAAGCCGCAGAGCTCCAAAACCCTCAGCCCAAGAGCCCCAAGCGCCCCAACATCCACCCCCCCGCCCAACTCAAACTCCGAAATCTCAAGCTGAAAACCCTAATATAGAAGTCTAAATAATTATTAATATTGTTCCTTAGGGCTCCTTATTATAATGGCACCATAAAGGACGATAAAGGAGCCCAAAACCCTATTCCAATTGTTGAGGTCCCTACATGAAACCCTAAACCCCTTACTGCCAACTGCAGAGGCGGTTTCCGGGTTCTGGAGTAACCATACGGTTGATGATATAAATCCTGCATTACCTTATGTACCCTGAACTATGCGAACTTATGGCATATTCCCTTAACTTATGATGGGTGATGCAGGATTCATCTCATCGACCATACTTGAATGCTTTGTTTGGGGACCTGTTCCTTAAAGGAACCCTTCTGAAATAGAAGTCTAGACGTTTTCCCCCTGGTTACTTCTATTTCAGGTTGGGACAAGCATTCCGACGACGGGCTTCGGTTTCAGGGTTTAGGGTTTAGGGCTGCGTGTACTTGGGCGTGCCGTTAGGTTCCCAAGACGTCCCCGTAAAGACTGAACAACAGGAATAAGGAATTCTCCTCGTTTCAGGAGCTGCTTGGGAACTGGGTTATAGCTATAGCTATCCAAGGAGTTCCCCTTCATACAAGTAATTTCCTGAATTAGGGTCCCTTTTTATTATTTTTAGGTCCCAAATATAGTGCGGCACCCTGAAAACAAGGATCCCCAAAAAGGACCCTAATTTACAGAACTACCCATACACAGAAGAAAACAAGGACAGCACTTTGTCTGCTCATGGGTTGCTTGGTAGCTCGAGCGCCGTTGGGCGGATCACCTTGACCAGGCATACATCCGAAGAACCAAGGCTAGCGTTCAGGGTTGAGGGTTTAGGGTTTGATTGGGCTTGATTGCGCTTTCGGGCTTTAGGATTTGGGCTTTATTTGGGCTTGTAGAGATGTGATACGTTTCGCAGACATGTCAAGATGGGAAGATGCACCTGAACCCAATCCGTGTTACTCATAGTTATTCACGCAGTTATGTTTGCTGGCAGAAATCTAGTGCATCTTGCCTCCATTGTGATGCAAAGTATGCATGTATAGATATACTAGGTTTAGCTTGATTATACAAACACATAAATGGTGCGTATGCATGTATGCATTTAGTATGCAAGCATATACATACACGAGCACCCGCCTTTCAAAGCCCTGAACGTTCAGGGCTCAGATTAGATTCGCCGAGGTAATCTGTTACATCAATGGCGCGGAGCCCTCCGAGGTGTGGGGTTTAGCTGGTTGTGCTGTTTCTTGCGGGGTCCCCTGTGGGAGAAAATGGTGGGTTCCTGTGTACGAGTCTTGAAAGGGCAAAAAGTTTAGCGATTGAGCTACAAGAAGGGTCCGTAAAAAGGCTGTGGTTAAGCCCCTTTGCATCGACCAGTATCTTCTGCGAGCACCTTCCAAGTATTCTAAACCCTGAACCCTAAACGTTACAAGTATAGCTACAGTTACTTTACTTTATAACGTTAGTTACTAGGTCCCATGATCCTCCAAGTAGTTCGCGTAGAAACTAAAGGGTACTTGGCAATCTGGCGTAGGTATTTGAGGCCCAATGTAGACCCCTAATTGATGAACTCCCTTACCAAAAGGGCCTTGATCTTACACTTTAGGGTGTTTTAGGGTTCAGGCTTTCAGGATCATCCCGATGATATCTAGGACATATTCAGGTGGGTAGCTACCGTCATAGGAGCCGTATAGAAGGTCTATATACCTTATAGAAGCCCTATAGAAGCCCTACATACCCTAAACTCCCGACCTGCAGTTTTCTTTGTAAACCCTAAACCCTAAACCCTAAAACCTTAAACCCTAAGCCCTAGAACCTTAAGCCTTTAAATGATAAGCCCTTTTCAGGCAGGGGGGCCTTACTACTCAGGGCCACCGTTTCAGATGAGGGCCCCGTTCGCCTCAAGAGGCTGTACGGTTGATGATATAGATCCGTAGTATTCCCCACAATAAGGAATATAGCAGTCGACGAACATGCTACGGTTGGTAATATAAATCCGTAGCATTCCCCCATAGTAAGGAATATACCATAATTCCCATGGTTTAGGCTCCTTACGGTAATGCAGGATTCATACCATAATAAGGAATATGCCATAATTCCCATGGTTTAGGCTCCTTAAGGTAATGTTAAGGATTTATATCATCAGCCGTATTTCTTCGAATTGAAGGTACCAAGGATGTCCATCTCTGGGCTCAGCCATACTTTCTTAGAGGTTCTACAGCGTTCTGCAGCGACTTGAAGCACAGTTCCTGGAGACTCCAAACCCCCTGAAAAAAAAGGAATACACCTTAAATCTCATTAGGGTTCCCATTAAAATTTAAGGTATATTCCTGAATTACGGGGTTGTGGAGTCTCTGGGTCTGCTCTTTGGAAGAGCAAACTTTGTCGCTTTGTAGTGCTACCTCGACGCCATGTTACTTCTCAATACGGTTGATGATATACATCCTGCATTACCCATAATAAGGAATATACCATAATTCCCATAGTTTAGGGTCCTTAGGGTCATGCAGGATTTATATCATCAACCGTATTACGAAGCCAAGCTCCAGGACCTGCTGACGGCGGTCTTCGGCGAAGTTTCGGGGACGACCTGAGCTGTGAGCTTCCGGTATCCGCTGGGCATTCCGGCTTTAGGGCTTACCCCTAGGCCCCTAAGTAGTTCCATTTTGGGATTACCTTCTAACTATAGGATTCTAACTATAAACCACAAAAAGGAACTACTTAGGGGCCTATGGGTAAGGGTTCAGGGTTCAAGATGTAGGCGTGTGGGAGTTCGGGCCTCGGGTTTAGGGTTTAAGGTTTATTAGGGTTTAGGGGTTTAGGGTTTAGGAGTTTAGGGTTTCTTAGGGTTTAGGGTCTAGGGGTTTAGGGAAGTTTAGGGTTTAGGGTTTCGGATGTAGGGTTGGCGCTTGAGGTGTGAGGGGTTCAGGACTGTGGTTTAGGGCACGACATGGGTGCCTGAATGATCGCTTAGCATCACTATTTCTCAGCCTTCGCTAAGGCAATATACTCTTCACAGACACCGCCAGTCCCATGTATTTGGGCCCATATGTTGCACGTCTTAGGGGCTGAAACCCAGAGCCCTAAACCCATACGTACTGAGTGTCTGCACACGTAAAGGGCTAAATCTCGAAGATCTGAGAAGGCACCTTCGAGGCAAAGCGAGCGCCGAAGGAAAATGGGCTTGCCACTGGTGGACTGAGTTAGGGTTTAGGGTTTAGTCATTGAAAGTTAGCAACTTGTATCCTTCCCTTGTTGGAGTCCGGATGCATGGGTCTGCTGTGTGTGTCAAGCTGAGTGGTGGAGTGAACAGTTGCTGCCTTCACACCAAACACCCCCTGGTCTTGTTGGTAGCTAGCCTTGCACCCACCTGGACTCACCCAAAGACTCCAAAACCCTTAATTAAGGAATATACCTTAAATTATAATAGGAGCCCTGATAAGACTTAAGGTATATTCCTTGATTAAGGAGTTTTGGAGTCTCTGGGGCACCCTAAACTTTGCTTAAAGATTTGAGCTGTTGAGACCTCGAGCCCTCAACACCGACCCCCCTTGGCTAAACCTCGATCCTTTAAACCCGACAAAGCCCTGAGCCCTAGGCCTCATCCACCTTGAACTAATATAGGGGCCTCAATAATTAGAATGGGATTTTTGGTATTTTGTACTATAATCATCAGCGGGAACCCCCAAAACCCTACTCTAATTATTAAGGCCCCTACATTACGCCTCTGAGCCCTTGAATCGTGGCACCCCATGGCATGTCTGGCCTGCCATGCCCGCTCCGCTTGGCGACAAGGCCCGTGATCAGAACCTTTTGGGACAGGGTTTAGGGTTTAGGGCTTAGGAGATCGTTTGCATTGTTTTTGAGGGTGTTCTAGCATTTTAAATGAGTGTTGCAGGTTGGCATAGCTGTTATAGGTTTGAGCACGGTCCTATTAGGGTTTTATGGGGCTGTTTTGGGGTTTCGGAGGGCGATCTTGTGTAAAGTTTATAGGATTTGTAAACCCATGAAAACCTAGTACCTCTTGATTACGACAGACCGTCCTCCTGCTCCTGCTTGCGAGTCCTGCTCCTCCTCCTCCTCCTCCTCCTCCTCCTCTGCAGGATATATATCATTATCACTAGGTGGTGAAGCCCGAATCCTACTCTCCCAATCTTTGCTACTCTTAGTTCAAAACTTAGTAGCTGAATTACGACACTTTAAACTTTTTAGGATAATATGATCCCTTATAGAACTGAAAGTGTAGACTTTTTTATGCTTATGAACTCAGCAACTAAGTACTCTTAGTTCAAAAGAGTCCCTCCGCGCAGGCCAGTGGCCCCACCACTAAGGCAGCCGGGCTGCAGTGGGGACCCGGGACCAGATCCCGGCAGTTCTCTAAATTAGGGTCTCCTTGGGGGTCTAGGGTCTAGGGTTCAGGGTTTAGGGTTTAGGGTCCAGGGCTTAGGGTTTAGGGTCTAGGATTTAGGGTTTAGTTTAGGGTGCCGTACCATTTTTTGGGGGACCGAAAGAAAGAGGGACCTTAATTGAGGGAACTACCCAGATCCCGGCAGCATAGCTTCAGGCCGAGCTTTTTTGAGCCCGCTTTGACCTCAGGCATAGGGCTTAGTAGACGCCCAGAGATCCTAATAACCGTTTTAATTAAGCAAGATACTTTAAATCAGAATGTTAAGGCAGTCTATAATGTAAGGTATAAGGGACCCCTAACCTCAATTTGGCTTGATACCAAAACTTAGACTTAGAGGCTGCGCACATATCTCCCCATCCTGAACCCAGAGACCCGAATGTTTCCGGATTCGGAAGCTCTAGTCATTTTTGGGTTTAGGGGTTCAGGCTTTAGGGTTTAGGGTTTCGTTTTTAGGGTTTAGGTTTTAGGCCCCCTAATCCCTAAATCCCACTTCGCGAGCGTCTAAGGCTTGTAGGGTTTAGGGCCCCTCTCCCTACCCACACCCAGCTCGTAAAACCATGAAGACATTCCTGCATGGAAGAACATCCCCAGAAGCCACGACCCCAGCAAAAAAACCCAGTGATGGTGGGGGAACTCCCAGGCCTGTCCTGCGGCTGCCAGAGAAGTCCGGCCCCTTCGGGTCCTTCGATACCTTCGGATGGACTTGGGGTGACCTGGCCGTGTTGGAATCAGCACTCCCAGCAGCAGCAGCAGCAGCAGAGCCCTATGGGTCCAAAGCGCCGTGATCACATATTTGGGTTTAGGATATCAGTTATTTCGACTAGTATAATATGACAGAGTATGTGATTATTGGTCACTTGGACCCCTAGGATAGTCGTAGTAGCATCAGGAAAAGGAGGAGGACCAGAACAGCAGTGCCTCGACCCAATAAAAATCCTAACTCAACTTAACCCCACGCATCCCCCGACCTTGTCTCTATGGAGTAAGGCTTTAGGGCACATGATTTGGGGTTTAAGGGTCAAAATTTTGTTTCATTTGTCGCGGCCTGCGCTGTTACAGGGCCAGAGCTCTCCATCGACGAGAACCTCCTCCGATTGGCACCTCAGCCTTGTTGGGTGCAGGGTTGGTTTTTCCAGGTTCGGAGATTTAGGGTTTAGGGCATTTGATTAGTGGTATGTTCGGGCGGGCAGGGGCATGTCTTTTGAGTTTTTGGTTGGCTGCTTTCGTAAACACATGCTCTTAGGGTCCTTTTTCCAACGGTGCTGTGCTATTTTGGTGACCGCAAAATGGACTCCAATGCAGAGAACTACCCATATGTACTTCATTTACTTGTTTCATCGCGTCAAGCAGTGATACTTATCAACAGCTAACAACTTGCCTCATTTCCAGCCTGGGTCAGGGTACGAAATTTCGCCACCACCAGGCGGCAGTTATTCCCGGCTCACCCAGCATCTTTAATCTCCAGGATAGTAACCCTAAACGTCAATTCTTAGCCCAAAAACCCAAGCCTTAATTAAACCGAAGGAAGTCGAAAGCAAGATGCCACTAACGAGGACCGCAAATGATGGGCTGTATAGCCAAGTTGTTCCTTATCGAGAACCCCGCACAAGCTTCTGGATCTTTTAAACACTACGGTTGATGATAGAAGTCCTGCATTACCCATAATAAGGAATATACCATAATTCCCGTATTTAGGGTCCTTAAGGTCATGCAGGATTTATATCATCAACAGTATACACTACCCATGGGCCACGAAGTAGTTCCTTTTTGTGGTTTATGTTTAGAATCCTACAAGGTATTCCCCAAAAAGGAACTACTTAGGGGCCTATGGGCAAGCCCTTCAGCGATGTGTCGTTGAAAGACGTGTCGATATCTTTCACTGCGCGAGCAAAGAGCCTCGCACGAACACCCGCAGTACCGGGTCTGGTTGCCTATGACATGGGGTTTAGGGTTTAGGGTTTTTTTAAGGGTCCAAGTACCTAATAATCGTATACTCCCCCAAATAGTAACCCACATAACTACTATCCGAAAGCTAAGTACCTAATTACTGGGTCCTTTGGACCCTCAGGGTATTGGACTAACCTAGTCAATGGGCGCTTGGGAGAGGATGTCTCGATCCTCAAGATCAGAACAGTGTCTGATGACGTCCTGTTCAATCCTACCAGGCCTGCTTGGGCTTGGAGGGGTCGTAAGGTTTTGAAGTTCAGAAAGGGCAACAGTGGGGGCCCCGAAACCCTGAACCCTAAACCGGAAACCCTAAACCGTGGCTCTGCTGAAACCCCAGAAGTTTGGGATCGAGAGTGGTGCGACAGCTGGAATCCTCAGCCCGTCACGTTTAGGGTTTAGGGTTTAGGGTTCAGGGTTTAGGGTTTAAGGTTTAGGGTCCAGGGTTTAGGGCCTAGAGTCGGATTCAGCGCAGGGCAATGTCTCCAAACCTCCAATCCCTGCCCCAAGATTCTCGGAAGCAGGGTAACCCTAACTGGACGTATTCCATCAGTCAAAAAACATCTTTCCGGTAAGCCCTTACACCCTAAACCTAAGCCCCTACTTCGCGCCTGGGGATGCTGGAATCTCTGCGTGATGCCCTGGACGCAGCTCCCTCCCCCAACATCGCAGCCTGGCAAGGAGGGAGGTCAAGGCTCGGAGATGTGGGCTTACCCAAAGGCTCCATCGTAGTTCCTTTTTCGTGATTTATATTTAGGATCCTAGTAAGGTAATCCCACAAAGGAACTACTATGGAGCCTGTGGGTAGCGCATAATTTAAGGCACGTCATGTTGAGAGGAGGGATTTGGGGTATAGCATATGATAACCATGTTCGGGCGATCTGCCTGGTAGCCTTTCTATAGAGGCCTGATGGTGTGTATAAACCGTAGGGACGCTACAATAGAGGGTGGTTGGGGGGCTCCAAGTAAGGCTGAGATCTTGCAGATTTTGAGTCTGAGGAGAGTCTACCTTAACCCCAAATAATCTACCGTTTTCAGGCCTTATATAAAGAAATCATAATAAGGAACCCTAAAAGGTAGGTTCTTTATGGACCAGGTCGGGCTTGAAAAAGCAAGCTCCGGAAAAGAGAGCAACGAGAACAGCACCGGTTTAGGGTTTAGGGCGTTTAGGGTTTAGAGTTTAGGGTTTAGGGATGTTTAATACGGTTGATGATATGAATCCTGCATTACCCATAATAAGGAATATACTGAATATACCATTTTCCGGTCCATAAGGTAATGCAGGATCTATATCATGAACCGTAGCATCATACACATAAAAACTTGCACCATGCTTACAAGCAGCCCAAGTACACCCTGAGCTGTCGAAATCCTGAAATTCTGGAGACTATCATCTTGCTCGGAATTGCAGCGGTTGAGGGTGCTGGGTTTGTGGCTCTGGGGATATGGGGTGCAGAGTTTTCTGTCTAGGGTCTAGGGCAGAGGGCCGAGGGTTCAGGGTTTAAGGTGTAGGGCTTAGGGCCAGGGCTTATAGGGTGTAGGGGTCTAGGGTAGAGGCTTTACCCTCAACGCTTTGCACTCCACGAACCTCGAGATGCAATCCTAATTGGACCCCTGTTGGAAAGATAACAACACTGGGATCCTTCTCGATCCCACTTAGAATAAACAACCACCCATAGCATTGACCCAGATCGAACCAAAACATCCCCCATGAAATTTGCATGGAAGAACTCACTTGAAATCCGCAAACCCCACACTTCCCATACCCCGAAACACCCACTGCATCGCCCCATGCCCCTGCCTAAGCCATACCTGAGCAGCGGGAGTCACAGCAAGTCGGAGCTTCCAGACTTTTAGGGTACTTGGAGGTTCATGGGACTTAGTAAGAACAGCTATAAGTACCTTAAGTGGGGCTATAAGTAATTATAAGTTTAAGTACCTTATTTAAAACCCTAGTTACAACCTTTAAGTCTACCAGGTCCCCCAAGGCAGCCTGAAAAGGAAGTCCGGATGGCCTTACGGTCCTCAATACAGGGTATCTGGTTCCCTGTTGGGGCTATATGAAAGCGTGATCAGTCTCAATCCTTGTTGGGTTTTGTTATAACAACAATGTAAAGTTGTAGCCAACAAGGACCCAGGTATTTGCTGGTATAGTAGAGGGCAGTTGGAGGGTCTAGGCAGAGCTTAGAGTGTACTTTAGGGCTCTAGGGCTTTAGGCTTCTGTAGCCGGGCTCGACACAATTGCAAAAAGCCAGCAGCCCTCAGGGCTATATCTACTTCGGAAGGACGAAACCTTGCTTTTTGGGAAAGGGAGTTTCGGAAAATGCGGAGCCTTTAAATATAGCTCTCGAACAGCCAGAAGGAGTAATATTCTACCCATGCCATAGGAAGGGCCCAAGAGGGCCAAGACGGTTCTACGCCATGTTCTATATGGGTTGGGATTTAGGGTTTAGGGCTTCGGGTTTAGGGTGTAGAGGGCTTAGGGTTTAGGAATTATGGGGTTTAGGGTTTATACGGCTTAGGGTTTATAGGGTCTGGGGTTTAGGGTTTTGGGTTTAGGGGCATCAACAGTTTCTCAGGCGTGGCGTTAAGGGCTTTGCGGTAAGAGCTCACGGCTTTGGGGCTTGGCTTTCAGGGGCTGAGGGGCTCTGGGTTCAAGGGCTGTGGGGCTCTGGGTTCAGGGGCTGTGGGGCTCGGGGTTCAAGGGCTTATAGGCCCGATACAGTAGGGCCTATGCCTTAACCCACCAAAACCGAGTATTTTTGGGCAGGTCCGTATTATAAACCCGAATATGGAGTTTAAAGGGGCCCTACTCAAAAAGTAGGTTCTGGTAGGTTAAGGTAGGGCTTTTAGCGTCTAGGGATATGGACCTTTCGGCTGATAGGATTGCGCGGATGGGGTTCGAGTACTGCATGGGCACGAAATCCTTGCGTAACCACACAAGATTCAGGGCTTAGGGTTCAAGGTGTATATACCCTAAACCCTAAACCCTAAACCGTGACACTGGCATCAAACAAACATGGATCCTGAAGGTTGGGGTGCAGCCTGTGCAGTGCGCTGTGGGGTCTTCAGCGGTTGAGTCCCACTGTGGTTTCTTGACACGTTTTGGGCTCATGGCACTGTGGTTTCTTTACATGCTTTAGGTTCATGGCTTCGGGCGTTCGTCTTTAGTGCGAGGGGGTTCTAGATTTAAAGTCTTTACAAGTGTTGTGGAGTCGAATTAGCTTGCGGATGAAGGTACGCAGAGAGACCGATGATTCACGGCGACACTCACGGCCCTTCTTAATCACACCTGCTGCTAATTCACGTACTTTAATCTCAATAACGTTTTGCTGGAAAGCACGTTGGTAGAGCCAAGATTTTGAACAGGCCCCGGCATGCCGCATCGCAAGAAGGACTCGCAAGCGTTGCAGTGTCTGTCTAAGACTCTGCATCGGGTTGGCAAGATCTGAAAGCAGGCGTAATCGCATACTTGGCGCAGGTTGCCACGCTAGGCAGCCAACAAACCGAGGAACCGCATGCCCGCAGCAACAACGGGTGGGTTTGTCGAGATCAAGTTCGCTGCATGCGCCAGCCAGAAAGAAGTGCTGCTCTTATTCAACAAATAATGGTAGGACTGAACCAAAGTCAATGGGTAGCCCACAAGCAGCAAGGCAAGGAAGACTGGGTGAAGCAGCTTGCTGCGCCCAAGCACGCAGATCGAGCCGGCGTACCAGAAACCATAGACCAGACCGAGGCGCAAGCAGTC
The DNA here is from genome assembly GCA_905231915.1 of Symbiodinium necroappetens. Lineage (NCBI taxonomy): Eukaryota > Dinophyceae > Suessiales > Symbiodiniaceae > Symbiodinium > Symbiodinium necroappetens. The sequence goes on along the minus strand of CAJNJA010012264.1, from coordinate 13,257 downwards.
CCCTAGGTTCCCCTCGCGCTGCCTTTCCGTGATGGCTTTGACCTCGATAAGGCCACCATGATCCTCCGAAAGATGCTCCACTGCACATCGCAGCACGGCGAAGAGAGCAAAGTCGAACCAGGAAAACCGGCGGAAGTACCGGGCGATGTTTGCACCAGCCAGGGTGTGGAGAATACCTGGCTTGTGCTGCAATGCAAGTTGCGCACGGATTCCTTCAAACTGTAGATGCCAGATAGACATATCCAAAAGCAGACAACAAGCAGTATGAATAGTAATAATAAGAACAAGCATCAAAATGGTAAATTACAACAAAAACTATTGAGAAAGTACTGTAGGGTATTTCAAGCCAAACGCAGGAATCAATTTCCGAGTGCAACTCCCAGTTGTCCCAGCGGTTCTTCACCCATAAGGCATTGAAGCAGTGGAACACCTCGATCCTAAGGATCGTAGGGTTTTGGACGTCGTGGCTTGTTTGTCCTTTCAAGTAAGTCGGTAGCCGAAAGGTGAAGAATGGATGCTGACATCATACTCAAGTCCAGGGGTTCTGGAGAGCACAGAGGGGCTTGAAGACGAAGTGTGGGACTGGGTAGATGGGGTTGCAATAATCTATATCAAGGAGTCCTGCCTTTGTCCTGCGGATACTTGTGAACTCGAAACGTGGAAGATACTCACAGCGCCCAGGGTCCCAACAGCAGCAATGGCGACGGATCTCGAAAGGTCCGCTTCAGGAAGTGTCGCGCGCGAGCAGAAGGACGACGAAGAACATGAGGAGGATGCCATGATAGTAATCACAGCTATAACAATAATACCGGTTATAACAACAACAATAACGATGATCGTAGTCATGATAATAATAAAGCTCAGAGCTTTCCAGTTTAGAACCTGTGCTTCAGGGCCAAGGTGTCTTGCTGGGTTTAGATACCTGGTCCATCTCATTCTGACTCCTAAGACTAGCCGGGTGTAGCGATTTGAGGAGTCGTTTCACCCTCGAGGCTTCTATGTTGACGCCTTGCCCTGTGCCAACCAGAACCTATGATACCCCTTTGCTGGGTTTGGGGTTTAGGGTTTAGGATTTAGGGTTTAGGGTTTAGGGCCTTTGCTGACACATGGTTGCTACTCGCGCAGGTGAAGCCCGAAATCCTACAGAACAAGTCCAGCGACGCTTCTCGAGCCCTACGACTCAAAAGAGCCACAAAGCCTGACATGGATAGTCTTTGGATGCCTCTGGGACAGCGCTTCAGACTCCAAGGACGAAAAGCGATCTGCATGCCGACGCGAAATCCCATGGTTCCGCGCGAGACGAGCCTTCTCAGACCCGACACTGTAGATGTGTTAAGGTTTAAGGTTTAGGGTTTAGGGTTTAGGGTTTAGATGACGGAATGTTGCTCAGAACTGAGGAGTCATATCAAGAAGCTTTTTGTCATCTTAAGGAACACTTCTCAGTCAAGGGTTGCCGGGTTCGCTCTGTCGAGCTCTCGGCCCAGCATAGCACAAGAACCCCAAAGCAGAATACTCAACTGAATCGGAAACCAAAACTCACTGAACAAGGATTCCACAAACCCTCAACCCTAAACACCCAAAGCCTAGTTACCCGAGCCCCAAGCAGCTAAGGCCCATCACGGCCCTGGATGCTTCCTTCAAGCCCGGGAACGGGCTGGTCGCCGAGATCGCGGGCGCGCCACCGATGGGCTGCGCACAGGTGGCAGATTCTTCAAGCATGCGCTTTCCTTCTGGTGTTGCCATCTTCGTGGATCCTACTTTGTTCGCATTTACTAAGCCCTAAACTCAATTAATTGTAAACCCTGAACCCTAAACCCTAAACTAAGGTTGCCACGCATTCTGAGTTTGGCTTAGCTTTGGTGATTGCCGACAGACACCAATCCTTTAAGTTTGTCACTGGTGCCTAGCTTGGCATGGCATGGCCGTGGTGATGCACTTACCCTTGAGAGCCCAATAATCAGAACCCGAACAGGATCCATGATGTATCCCCTGTATCAGATACGCTTCAATGCTGCTCAGCACTTAGCCCGAAGTGCGTCAGTTTCTGAGAGTTGCGAGTATTGTGTTCATGTCGCTTTACTTCACGAAACCTGTTTCCAGATTTCTGTAAAGCTGTTCAGAGTAGTATAGTCGGAAACCAGAAAAGAGCATGTTCTTGTACAATTCAAATTCAGCGAGTACAATACTAATACATAATAAAAAAAGTACGACTCTGGACTAAGACAAAACCTGGGCTCAGGGTCTGTGTTTTGCGTGTGGGCTTGTGTCTTTATCAAGGCCCTAAACCCTAAACCCTAAACCCTAAGGCTCGTGGGTTCAGAACCGGGGATTTTTCGACAAGGGCGTGAGGAGTGGGGTTGAGGCAGCTTCGGGTATTTAAGGTTCGGGCACTGTGTTTAACTCTGAAGTGTAAAGCCTTGGAGTTCCGGGTGTAGGGTTGGGGGTTGAGGGGTTTAGGGTTTAAGGGGTTCGCGTTTAGGATCGCGGCTTAAGGGTGGGTTTGGGGCCCATGCCTCAAGTTGTCAAGACCTTTCACAAAGTTGCATGGCTCACCTGCGTGCAGAGCTCGTTGAACTCATCTGAGAAGTACTCGATCTGCGATCCGTCCACCAGACCTTTGACGTTTGTTTTTGCATGGCAAACGATTTATCTTCTGCTGGACCCTAGAGGTCTTAGCGATTGCTTTGCAAATTCTCAGGTAGGGCTGCATATGGCGTTCCAAATTGGCGGCATGTTCCATGGAGTTCCCATCGCTAGTTATTATAGTATATCACAGCTTTCCGTTATTGTCGTGTATCACAATATACTCTAGGTTATTGTAGTATTAATAATGAAGTATACCAGAATATACTGTAATATATTATAGTAGTCATAGTAGGCTCCAAACCCAACAAGCGACACACGGCCTTTAGTACAAGCTTTGAGTCAGCAGAGCTCCTCCAACTCAGGTCCAAGACACGGATGTGCGAGGCGTACCCCTGCGGGTCGCGGGTGAAGGCCTGTCGGGGTGGACGCCGCGAACCGAAGTACAGCGCTTGACGATTTAGGGTTTAGGGTTTAGACAAGGGTGTCGCAGGCATATCAACCGAAGTCAAGCAAAGGCTTTTTGCTACAAGTATCAACGGGAGGACAGCTCAAATGTACACCCACCAGATTTCCAAACAAGCCCTCTGCCCAGGGGCGATTCTGATACTTTCGACATCTATGGGCGTCAAAAGCACCGTGATTCATTACATCATTGAGGCTTCTTTTTGCAGCAGTGTGGGGGAGGGTGGGGGGGAATGAGCTTGGCTTGTGCTTCCTAGGGTGCTTCTACTCCTCTTGGCTAAGCCCCCGGGTCCTCTTAGTACATAGGGCTTGGGGGGGGAGAAGTTGCGGAGTTGACGGACTTTCGGCTTGCCATGGCGCCAACCGAAAAACCCACAATACGTCAATTCCCTGATCCTCAGCATGCCCCTGAAGCCCTGTACAGAACTTACGAAGCCTGCAAACTCAAGAACGCTTTCGGGTATATTCTACTACGTTGGCAACACCGAACTCTTGAAAATAGTACTGATAACTACCTAAGACTCCTATGTATGTGCATCTACCTGCCAATGTGTGTATGTATGTATGTCAGTATGTATGTATGTGTGTATGTATGTATGTATGTATGTATGTATGTATGTATGTATGTATGTACGTACGTATGTACGTATGTACATATGTACGTATGTAGATGTACGTAGATACGTATGTACGTATGTATGTATGTATGTATTGTAAAATGTAATGTAATGTAGTGTAATGTAATGTACTGTAAGGTAATGTAATGTAATGTAACGTAACGTATGTAATGTATGCAATGTATGCAATGTATGTAAGGTATGTAATGTATGCAATGTATGTAATGTATGTAAAGTATGTAAATGTATGTAAAACTAAATAAATGTATGTAAATGTATGCAATGCATGTAATGTATGTAATGTAGGTAAAGTATGTAATGTTATGTAAGAATGCATGCATGTATGTATGTATGTATGTATGTAGGTAGGTAGGTAGGTAGGTAGGTAGGTAGGTAGGTATGCATGCAGGTATGTATAGTGTGTATATATCTCTACATACATGTACGTAAATGCATGTATGTGTGTGTGCATATATGCATTTATAATTATATATATATATATCTCTCTCTCTCTATCTGTGTGTGTGTATTTATAGGGCCTTGAAGTCGAGGTCCCCCTTCGCTGGCCGCAGCGCCGCAGCCAGCAGCAGGGAAAGCAGTGAGGCTCGAACTGGGGGTCCTCGGAAATAACATTTCGAAAGGCGAAGCGCCCAAAAAGCTAAGGGTTTTGGGTTTAGGGTCCAGACCTATCAGCTCCAAGAATCAACCGGCACTAATCCTTAACCCTAAACTAATTAAACCCTAAACCCTAAACCTCATGTCTCTCATCCTTCAATCAAATGCACGTTAGACGCGACTTCTGTAGCCAGAGGGCCCCTGCCCCGTCTTCTCGAAGGGACCGGCCGTCCATCCGCCACCTCGGAACAGACATCCGTTTGTCCGAGGCTTCTGACCGACACCGCCATAACCTCCCTAAACCCTGAAGCCTAACTCCTTATAGCCCTAAATCCTATAGTATACTATACTTGTAGTTGTAGCACATTATAACCCGAAAACCCGAACAGCCCCTCACCCTCAACCCCGCAACTTAGAGCCCGACAACCTTACACCGAAGGCCACGAAACCCCGAAAGTCCAAAGCCCTAAATACCCCAAGCATGAAACCCCAAACCCTATAAGCCCTAAGCCTTGAATCCCAAGCCCTAAGCCCCAAACCCTCAGCCCTACACCTTGAATCCCAGACCCTAAGCCCCACTCCCTCAGCCCTACACCTTCTTAAATCCCAAACCCCTAGACCCCAAAACCCCCAGAGCCCTGGAACAGAAGCCTCCGGAGCCGTCGAGCCCACCCCGCTGGTCCGGGGCGCACTCCGATCACCTCTGGAAGTGCTTTAGGGCTTTGGGGCTTTGGGGTTTGGGGCTTTAGGGCTTCAGGGTTTTGGGCTTTAGGGCGTTGGCTTTAGGGCTTTAGGGATTCGGGCTTTCGGGTTTTGGCTTTAGGGCTATAGGGCTTTGGGATTTTGGGGCTTAGGGCTCTAATGCTTAGGGCCTTAGGGTTACCCGGTTACCCCAAGTCTCGAGGCGCAGGGCGAGGTCGTGTGCTGGGGAAGCCCTGGAATCTCACGTGCGGCCAGTCTATCGAAGAGGATGCCAGTCAATGATGAATCTTACGTAGAGTACATGGATGCAAGGTAAAAACCACTTCTGGGCTAAAGAAACCCTAAACCCCCTAAGCCCTAAACCCTAAACCCTATGAGCCCTACTATACCGCTAAACCCTAAACCCCTTAAACCCCTGAACCCCTAAACTCCTAAACCCCTATAAACCCTAAACACCTAAACCCCTAAACCCCCAAACCCCCTAAAGCCTCTAAACCCCTAAACCCCTGAACCCCTAAAACCCCTAAAGCCCCTAAAACCGTCCCTCCCGGGAGGATCCAAAGAGTAGATCCCTTAAGGGGCTTCCCTAAAGGGGTTCCTTAAAAGGATCTAAAACGGTCTAGGGTGTATAGGGGTTTATAGGGTTTTGGGAGTAGATCCCTCAGTGGGGGGGTTCCTATAAAGTACCCCTGTAGTAGCTGGGGTCCCAAATGAGGGGATCTGCTTTCTAGATCCGAAACCCCTAAACCCTTATAAACCCTTATAAACCCTTGTAAACCCTTATAAACCCTTATGAACCCTTATAAACCCTTATAGACCCTAAACCCTATCTAGAGATCCCCTTAAGGAGCCCGTTTTAAGATGCTCCCGGGGGTGTGGCTTCAGGCCTGCGAGGCAAAGCACCCGAACCCAGAGCCGAACCAGACCCAAATCTCCGTGCTCTGATACGGTTGATGATACAAATCCTGCATTACCCATAGTCAGGAACATACCACAATTCCCATAGTTTTGGGTCCTTAAGGTAATGCAGGATTTTTATCATAAGCCGTATCAACGACGAGTCGACATGCAAGCTTAAATTCGAAACCCCAAAGTAGGAGCTGCCACACCTACAGAATGGAATTCAATGTTGAGATATGTTCTCGCTAGGTAGAAGCTGAAGTAAAGACAGCTGGAAGGAGAATCCGGAAGGCGCGTGCTGTAAAACGCGGAATCCCGGAAGCAACATCACAACCCCCTCCTAAACCCTAAACCCTAAACCCTAAACCCTAAACCCCAAACCCTAAACTCTAAACCCTAAACCCCAACCTGAAAGTTTGTTGAGATGAAGGGCCAGGCCTATTGTTGGAATGCAAACCCAAAGGGCTCAAATTGTAATATGTAGGACTTCTATATTAGGAATTACAATTATGATTTGGGGACGTATCCCCCATAACTGTACCTAAGACCCTTCGGGTCAGCTAGGCTGTCTTGGGACCCTACGCGTGAGGCGGCAGTAGGAAGCCATGTCCGGACGAGCGCATTGCGCTCTCAGGCCCAGGTCAAGGGCGAGGAGTATGCTGTGTGGGTTGGTTTGGGCTGAAATCGGCTCGACTTCAAGCATCTATAGGGTCATACCAGATTGGGGCTGAACGTGCTGGTGTCGGCTTCCGCTGAGGATGAGCTGTAGACACCCCGAAGTCAGAAGCAGATACTGATTGGGAGGATGTGGCTTCTGCGATGACGAGAAGCTCCAACAAACGCACGATATCTTGTGCTCAAGTAAGTTAGGGTTTCGGCTAGGGTGGGGTGCGGTGGGGGGCTTGGGGGCTTTGGGGACTGTGGGTCCAGATCCATGTGTCTAGAAGCTTTCGATGCAAAAGGCGCAGGAAACGTGAGCTGCGAGAGCAAGACCGCACACCCTCAGCCCTGAACCCTAGAGTGTAGAAGGGTTCCGGGCTGCTTTTTGAGGTTCTGTTGGGAGTTAGGATTAGGGGTACCCATGGGGACATACACCCTCTCAATAAAGTCCCGTTAAAGAGAGCCTTAAGAAGGGTCCCCTATAAGGGGTCTCTCTAATACTACCTAGGATCTACTGGGGCTTAGGGGCTACTGCAAGGGCTTGCCAAAGAACGTAGCAGCCCCTCGCAGCACTCGAACTGTCTCAAATAGACTCAATCAATCAGAATAGAAGCTCCAAGAGATGTCTGAATCCCGCACAGGTGGCTCTCTCGGCATGAAAGCTTCTTGATCAGGGGCATCTTAAACAGTGGCATTCCCGATTCGAAATCCTGACGGTCCGGTATTTGTTGAAACCCACTGTAGGAAAGTCATCCGCTACTCAGGATCTACGCGCCCACACCGGTGCAGAGTTTGGGGTGATCCGACAGCACTGCAAGGCCTTGGGTCTAGAAATGATAGGGTTTAGAGCAGGCGCAAGACAAGAAACCTTACCCACCGAAACTGGGCAAGGACAAGCTTCGTGCGTCCATAAACCGACTAGCATATTCCAGTAGATGTTGACTTGTTAGACTATAGTATGATACACGACAAAAGGTTATAGTAGAATGAAACAGACTATAACAGATCAGAATATACAACAACTTGGTTTGCCCTTAGTCCTGAGTGACACGTGCCTTCACTTTCAAATGCAAAGCTTGTGCAGACGACTGGGAACATGATCCAAGCTATGTGTGTTAAGACTGCTATGTGCCCTATGTACCTATCTATCTATCCATCTATCTATCTATCTGTCCATCTACCTATGTATCTATCTACCTATGTACGTATCTATGTACGTATCTTTGCACATGTCTATGTACGTATGTATGTACGTACGTACGTACGTATGTATGTATGTATGTATGTATGTACGTATGTATGCATGCATGCATGCATGCATGCATGCATGCATGCATGCATGCATGTATGATTATGTATGTAGGTATGTGTGTATGTACGTAGGTGCGTCTGTAGATAGCAGGAGAATGATCCAGCCGACGTAACCAAAACACACAAACCCTAACACATAAAACCTACGCCCTAAGCCCAACTGAACCCCAAGCCCCAAAGCCCCAAAACCACCAAGCCCTGAACCCCCTTAAATAGGCCTAAAGCCCAACCGGGTAAAGCCGATGAGCCCCCACCCACCACCCAAACAAAAAAAGAAACACAACAACCACGAGGCCCCGAACCCCCACACCCTAAAGCCTAAACCCCTAAACCCGTAAAACCTAAACCCCAAACCCTGAACCCTTAAACCCTAAACCGCTGAACCCCTAAACCCTAAAGACCAAAAAACACCACGCAAGAGCGGAAGAGCGGGCGGCACATTGCCAGGTCGCCCTTCGAAGGCAAAGCGCCGAAAGTGAGGTCGATGCTCCTTTTCGGGTTTAGGGGTTGAAGGGTTTGGGGTTTAGGGGTTTAGGCACGGTTTAGGGTTTAGGCTTTAGGGTTTAGGGGTTTAGGGTTTAGGGGCTAAGGGTTTAGGGTTTATAGAAGCTGTTAAGGGTCTGGGTCCCCATAACGTTTCGACCCGAAACGTTCCGACCATAACGTTTTGACCGAAACGTTTTGACCGTATGAATGTTTGGAGCGAAAAGTTTTGACCGAAAGTGTTGAAACTTTTTGGATGTCATTTATATACAAGAGGTAGAGGGTTGGCCGACATGGAAAAACGTTACTGGCACCCAAACCCTTAACAATTTCTATCCGACCCAGCTCCCAGCCCAGCCCAATCCAGCCTTGCCCTCACCCCGTCCGCCAATTCCACCCAGCCAGCAGCCCACCCCCAGCCCCCAGCCCCTCAGCCCCCAGCCGAGGCCCACCAATTACAAAAACAGGCTCAGTCATAAAACCCGGTCGCTCTTTTGTGTCTTGGGATCTGCAGCCAAAGGTGTAGGGCTGGCAGAATCGACCATCCTGTCAAAAGGGTGGGCCCCTGGTGTCCTTGAAACTTTTTTGCAAGATCCGCGTCCGTAAACGAACGGGAGGTTGGCCGACTAATCTTTTGGTCCCTTCGCTGGCGGTCGGCTAATACCCCTTAATTAAGGAATATACCGTAAAATATAGGGGCCTGAATATTATGATTTAGGCTATATTGCTTAACTAAGGGGTATTGATGGGCTGGGCTGGGCTTGGGCTTGGGCTTGGGCTTGGGCTTGGGAGGGGCTGGGCTGAGCTGGGCTGGTGGTTGGCGGGGCGGTTTGTGCTGGGCCATCCTGGCCGGGTTGACTTGCTTAAGCCTGAAACGGAAGTGGGTTTGTTAGAAAAGAAGAAGGTTGTGTCCGACCCACAAAAAGGTTGCCGGATGGCCAACAGCAGCAAGCAATTTCTATTTATTTCTTTCTTGAGGGTTTAGGGTTTAGGCTTTAGGGGTTGAGGGTCAGGAATGGTCAGGAATTTACGGTGATTATGGGGGGGGGCCTAAAAGGTTGGAAATAAGAACTTTGGGCATATTATACTTGTTATGCTTCCAGCATCGTATGATAAGGAATCGTGCGAAACACGGTGGTAATTTGATATTTCTTCAGTATTCAGGCTCCGATGACAGGGTTTAGGGCTTCGGAGCGGGATTTAGGGGTGCAGGGTGGCAACGCACGCTTTCGTTCACACTACTCGTCTCACAATGTCAGCAAAAGGAGTTTGTCAAGATTCAGAAACAGTAAAACCCTAAACCCTAAACCCTAAACCAGTAAAACACTGGAAACATTATGAAACTACTTCTAAGAGAACCAAGTTCTGCCCTAAAGGCCCGACACCCAAAACCCTACCCAAAATCCAAAACCCTAAACCCTACCCTAAGCCCTAAAACCTAAACCGCTTAAGAGAACCAAGTCAACCCTCAAGTAAGATCCAGCAGCCAGAACTGCATCACCAAGAAGGCGAACGCAAAGAGGGCGGCAGCTATCCAGACGAAGGAGGGCCTAGGAGGTGTCGCATTGGGACGTCAGGGGCTAGGGCCGGCTAGGGCTTAGTTCGGTTTAGGGTTGAGGAGTTTGGGGCTTCCAGTGTAGGATGTTCTTCGGATTTTCGAAGAATCGGATAAGGCTCTTGTCTGCTAACTTGGTTTTGTTGCTTTGGAAGCACCGGCCACAAGCCAGACCTCGGAAAACCCCAGCACGCCCTGCACGCTGCAAAACAGCCCCAAGTTCTCGCAAGGTTGTTTGGGAGGCACGTGCCAGCCCTTGTCGTCATCCTACTCCTCCTCCTCCTTCTCCTCCTCCTCCTAAACCCTAAACCCTAAACCCTCGTCATCACGCCTTCGTGTTTACTCTCATTGGCATCACCTGGCCACCGTCATGGCCAGCGTTTTCTAAAGACGTATTGAGCGGTTTTCCGTGATTTTACAACACCGGCCTGAGTGATTAGAATAAGGCTTTGGGGTGCGAACTAGTGCAGAAGTATAGAGAGGGACTGTCCCTAAACCCTAAACCCTAAACCGTTTCAGGGGAATGCCGCGGAATGCCTTATTCGCACTGTGCAGTAGCTGCATGACATGTTCCTGCCTCTGGCTCAGCACCATCGCACATCCAAAAATGATACCGGAGCAGAAGAACGTGTAGGCGTAAACGAAGCAGCTGCAAAGTATCCCGAAGAGTAGTTGCACACATACATTCTCGGTTGCACTCTCCACTTGCTGAAGAAGGCGCAGCAAAATCGGGAAGGTGACTGGATAAGCCAAGGTCTGGGCAAGACACCACGCCACAAGAGAGGGCATCCACAATCTCCAGTCCCACGGACTCGCATACCCCAAAGTTGACAGTGTCCCGCAGCCCTCCCAGGCACTAGGGATGATGGCAGTGGCATTGAAGGTGGTCATGGGTAGCATGCAGAGACTGCACAACTGAAAGGGCACCTCGTGCACTTCCCCAATGCAATCCAGGAGGGTGCTGCGCAGGGGTCCTTGAACGTAGCTGTTGAACCTATCCAGTGCTTCCTCCCGCAATGCTCCAGATTCTACGGCTTCCGGAGCTAGTTCAGAACCTCCAGCAACAATGACATCCGTCTCCAATTTGGGCTGGAAGTGCATTGCGACCTGTTCTTCCACCAGCGGCCGATCGCTCTCTACAGAGCACTTTGCCTTCTTGATATCGAAGCTGGCCATCTGATGTAGCATCAGCTGATGCCCTTGAATTTTGCCTTGGCTGACTTCTGAACCCCTCCTATTTTTTTAAACTTCGAGCTTATTTTTTGTAGTTCATACAGATACCCAAGAAGTTAAAGTCCTAAGAGCCAACCAGAAGAACGCCAAGTTGCTTTTGAAGGAAAGCATGCTCGGCAGAGCCATGGGCAGGTAACAGACAAAGTATGGGAAGCTGTGCAGGAACCCCTCCAAGAAGAGACGAGCTTCTCGCGAATCACCCAGCATAGCTAAACCCATCCTGGGTTCTTGTTGAGGTTCTTCATTCAGTTACCATGATAGAGATCTAGAGTACCTCATAACAAGAAAATCCTAAACCCCCTTAAAAAGCCTATAAAGCCCTAAACCCCCAACCCTAAAAAAAGAGCTTGGCATCTTTATGCCCGTCTGAGTGATGATTTCGGTCGCCTCATCTGCCTCCATGCAGCGCAAAAACTCTACTCCAAGCAAGTCCAGCAGCACTGCAGACAGTAGCCATGGAGCCAGCCTCAGTGCTCCGTGCTCCTTTAAGCATACCCGCACATACCCGCACTAGGGGCCCTAAATCCCATTATCAGCCCTTCTTTCACTTGGGGGGCACTAAGGCGCCAGCCACAAAGGAACAAACTCCATTTTCTTCGGGCTCTCGGAATACCGCGCGAAAGTCGCCATCTCCATGTTGCACCAAAGCCTCCGCAAGTGAGGGGGCTTCGGACTAGGGCCTCGGGGAAACATGAGGCTTTTGTGGAACAAGACCAGGTCTCTTAGTCACTGGCACAGCCTCGGACACGGCTGTCATCGTCGTAGCCAGAACGACTTAAGCTTATCATCACCATTGCGACTTGTTGCAGCACTTGCGGGGGCAGGTTGTTTGGAATGTTTGGAAGACGGGTCTTCAGACTGCAAGTCAGTATTCTGGGTCGTGGGTTGATAATCCTAGAACACCTGATGCAGCCCCAGAAAGGAAGCCCTTCAACGAACCCTTCCCTAGCTAGCTGCATGGAGCTATATACCCCTAAACCCCTGTGGCACCCTTAGAGGAGCCTTTAACAGCCTTCTAGAACCACGCCCCACCCCCTTTTATGGTCTTGGGCTTCAGGGTTTAGGGTTTTAAGGTTTAAGGTTTAAGGTTTAGGGTTTAGGATTTAGGGTTTAAGGTTTAGGGTTTAGGGTTTAAGGTTTAGAGCTCAATGGGTTTAGGGTTCCGCGCCTTTCGAAGTAGGTGTCGTCCCAGAGGACCAGCATCCGCCTTGACCGAGCCACGAAGACTGGAAGGGCTGCGACCTGCTGGGCCTTCAAGCTCTGGTTCGTCTGGTGGATGCACCTTAGGGTTTAGGGTTTAGGGTTTATGGTTAGGGTTTATATAGGGTTTAGGGTTCGGGTTTAGGGCTTAAGGGTTTAAGGGTTTAAGGGTTTAAGGGTTTAAGGGTTTAGGGTTTAGGGTTTAGCCTTAAACCCTAAACCCTAAGCCCCTAAACCTCAGTTTTAGGGTTGTGTATTCTCTGGAAGGGAGGGGAGGCTTTCGGCGTTAGGGTGGGGTGTCAGGGTGTAGGGTTTTAGGCCTACGGTGTAGAATTTAGTTAGGCTGCTGGCGACGGGTGTGAGATTTAAAGTTGAGGGTCAGGTTTAGCCTCGCACGGGCGTCTTGTTTGGGGTGCCCGTTTCGGGGTATGGGGTTAAGGCTCAAGGGTGGTTGTCCTGGCTTAGGATTTAAGCCTGCTCTCGCATTTAGGCGTGGGGACGGAGAGGGTTTAGGATTTAGGGTTTAGGGTTTTAGGGTTTAGGGTTGAGGGGTGTGTCAGGTGGGCTGGGTCGTTGGGCTTTTGTGGCGTCCCCTTGTCGTGCGGATTCCGTCTAGCTTGGACTCCTAAACCACTGAGTACCCCCAACGCCCTTGCAGTACCCTAACACTCCCAATCCTCCTCAACCCTAAAACCGGAATAAAGCAACCGAGGGACTTAATGATTAGAATCAGGATAGGATTCTGGGCTAGATTACGCTGCAATCCTAAACCATACCCCCAACTCGTATCTGAAGCTCAACCCTAAACCCCAAACCCTAAACCCTAAACCCTACACCCTAAACCCTAAACCCTAAACCCTACACCCTAAACCCTAAACCCTAAACCCTACACCCTACACCCTAAACCCTAAACCCGAGCGGGGAGCAGCTTGT